>JAPPVO010000014.1:110492288-110708221 GCA_030407325.1 Camellia japonica | reverse complement strand
TTGAGGGTGTAAGAAGTTAGATTGGTGGTATAAGTAGAATTATTCTTTCTAAAAACCTTAGCTACTACTATAATATTTGTTTTCTTTTATCTTGTAAAATTTTAATATGAAAATCTTAAACTAAAAATCCCCAAAAATAAAATTCATAAAAATATTTACAAATTTAATTGTTAATATTTATAAAAACAAATTACTAAATTGTAATTACTTTTTAAAATATCCACTAATGTAATATTTTCCTTTTAAAAATAACAGCAATCCAACTGGACCGGCTTAACGGGTGGGCCTCCAGGCCATGCCGACCCCTCACACGATGGCCTAATTTAAGTTTAAAATCAATTCAATCAAGGGGAAAGCTGACTGAACCCACGATAGGTTTTGCCTATAAAAACTTTCTCCTTTTAAAAAATTATATAAAAATAAAAATAAAAATAAACAGGAAGATAAAAGAAGGAAAGAAAAAGAGAGAGAAGAGGAAAAAATTGATCCGAGTGTGGGATAGAAAAAGAGACCCCATTCTCGTAACGAGTAAGATGAAAAACGAAGGTGTCATTTGGCATGAAAGTTGGGTTGATTTTTTGGCTAAATTAATTATTAAAAAATAAAATAGATTAAAATTTTAATAAAATAAAATATTATATTTAAATCATAATTATTTTATTATTTCTCTTACAAAAGTAAAAAAAAAATTAATCCAAACAAATTTTTTAACCAAAACTAAAATAACTAAAAACTTAAAAATCCAATCTAACTTCCCAAACTAAACTAGAATGTCAAAGTGAATTCTTACACGGCATTTGGAAACCATTTCAATTTCAACATCCTCTTACTCTTCAATAATTTCACTTATCATAAACGAGTAATATTCAGTTTGTTCGGTTTAGTGTTTAGGATTTATTTTTCAAAAAATTAATTTTTTTTTATTTTTCATATTTATTTGTTTTCATTTAATTTTTTAATATTTAAACAATTTTTTTAATTTTTAGATATACCTAACATAAATACACTTAAAAATTATAATATTTATGAAAAAAAAATCTTTAGAAAATTCACTAAATAGAAAACATACAAAAAAATATGAAAATTCAGTATATTTTTCGTATATTTGTGTATTTATTGAGTTTTTAAATATTTTTTCATAATATTTTACTTTTTAAATACATCTAATAAGTTGCATCTAAAAAAGTAAAAAAAATTGCTTAAAATTTAAAAATATTCACTAAAAATAAAATAAAAAAACAACAAAAACAAAAAACTTAATTTTCAGAAAATTGAATCCAAAAAATTGAAACCAAATACATTGATTATATTTCATGAAATAAATATGACAAATTTTATGAACATTTTGCATTCTTGAATTAATTTGTAGTGTTTATTGTATGTTATGTAATCATATACACCCCGTTAAAAAATTAAGATTTTAAAATTAAAACATACTTATATTAATGTAATTCTCTTTTCTTATTTTATTACCTATTATACTAAATTATTTCTTAAAACTTCATGAAATTTTTTATGATATTTTGTTTCGTGAATCCTAATATTACTCATTGAAGTACTTAAAAATTATAGGGAAAATTACAAACACAAAAAAAAAAAAAAAGAAGAAAGAAAACTCCAGAGTTTGAGCCAGGTGACAAAATAAATCTTAAATTTTTTATTTGTTTTCAATTTTAACCATTTGTTGATTTTTATTAAGTAAAATTGATGAAAAAATAGATATTTTAATTATTAAACTCAATGAAAAGTATATTTTAGGCGGTAGCTCAAAATTTTGTGGCTCAAATGACTCAAATCTGTCAAAACGACGTCGTTTTGAGTGATTTGAGCCATTTGAGTCACAAAATTTTGAGCTACCTAGCATTGTTATTTTATGAATACTTACATCGAGTTTAATGATTAAAATATTCTTTTTTATCGATTTTACTTAACAAAAATAGACAAATATTTAAATTGAAAAGAAATCAAAAAATTATGATTTAAATTGACAAAATTAAAAATTTATTTTGTTAAAATGCTCAAATTCTGATTTTTTTTTTTTTTTGTATAATTGCTTCAAAATTGTATATATAATAATGTGGTTATATCGTCTCTATTACTTTAAAATAAAGAACTTATCAATATTATTATAATTACAAAAATATGATTGTCACATTTTTTTAAGTGTAAAATGTTGTATCAAAGTTCTGCTCTTTTTTTTTTTTCGTGTGCCAGAGACGGGAGATTTTTTTTAAAAACTACCATATGTTCTTACATCTTGTTACATGTCATTTTCTTTTCTCCTTATCTCATATACTTTTTGAATCCAAGGTGTTATGATCCACATTTAAGATTAATAAAGATATATAGATGAGTAGATGAAAAGAGGTTGTACCCCATAAATAAATGGAAAATGTTTGGTAGTTCAAAATTTTATGGCTCAAATGGCTCAAATCTGTCAAAACGATGTCGTTTTACACTCATTTACACTCAAAACGATTTGAGCCATTTGAACCACAAAATTTTGAGCTACCTAGCATTGTTGTATATATATATATATATATATCGGAAAAGGTAATCTCACTAATAAGGACAAGCTAATCCTAATTTGATGCTAAATAAGGAGGTTGCTTTTTGAGATGATTAGTGAGTGTTTGGGATCTATTTATTTGATGAATTTTTTTTTTTTAGTGAACTTTTATTTCTTCAAAAATTTTAAATTTTTGATTCAGTTCGATGAGATGAAATGAAAATTTTTTAAAATTTTCAAAAAAAAAAAAAAAAACAGAAAAGATAAAAAAAAATTTGATTTTTAAATTTGTATATATGAGGATCAAAAAAGTAAAATAAAAATAGCATAATTTAAAATATATAAAAAAAAAACTAAAGATAAAAAAATAAAAAATAAAAAATTTGTAGTTAATCCCTATTGTTTAAAGCTCTTGGGAAGAATAATCTTCCTACAATTATTTATTTCAAATTTTTTACAGTAAATATATAATACATGTTTTCATCCTTGACAAACCACTCCAGACTATCCCCAATTTTCTAGAAAAGGACCTAGTGCTTGACTTTCTTACATCTTGTCATGACACAAGAATATCTCAATTTTTTTTTGCTGAAAAGGAATATAGATAATAAATGTATTCTAGTGGTTTTAATTAAGGACGTAATGTAAAAACCTTATGAGTAGAATATTATATTGATTCACTTTGGTAGTTGAGAGATAAAAAATAATATAATTTTGAAAAAATTATATATAAAAAAAAAATCTTAGGACTTGATCCTGTTAGTTGTCATCTCGGCTAAAAGTTGGAAGTTGAATAATTCACCAACTCTTTTTGCCGGGCAAAATCACCTCGGCTAAAAGTTGGGAGTTGAACAATTCATTAACTCTTCGTACTAGGCAAAATCACCTCGGCTGGGAGCTGGTTGCCCCTTGTACACTACAATCGATTAATACAACAAATTTGCTAAGCACAGTAATTCATTTCCATCATATACTGATTCAAAGAAGTCACAAATTTCACAAATTCTTAATGAGACTCAAAGAATTACATCGGAGATTGGAGGGGTATGTCTTCCCTTCAGAAAAAAGTACATGAAAAGTTTAAACTAAAAGTAATACAACTTCAAATTAGCTGCGTTCCATGGCCGAGGTATGGCTTTGCCGTCTAAATCTTCCAGACGGTATGCCCCTTTGCCTGCCAAACCGGTTATCTTGTAAGTCCCTTCCCAGTTTGCCCCTAGTTTTCCTTCGCTCAGCGCTAGAGTGTTGCTCATCACCTTCCGCAAAACCCAATCCCCAACCTTGAATTGTTTGGGGTGAACTGCCTTGTTGTACTTCTTGGACAATTCTTGCTGGTATGCCGCGGTGTGGATTAGTGCCTTCATCATGTGTTCTTCTGCAAGGTCTAATTCAAGGGCGATGGCTTTTATGTTTAAGCCCGGGTCAAAATTTTCACTTCGGATGGTGGGCATGCCGATCTCTAATGGGATGACCACCTTTATGCCAAATGCCATGGCAAAAGGCATCTTCCCCGTTGAGTGTCTTGGTGTCGTTCGGTAGGCCCAGAGGACAGTCGGAAGTTCTTCGGTTCATTTTCCTTTTTCTTCATCTAGCCTCTTCTTCAACCTATCCAGAATGGTCTTGTTTGATGCTTTGGCTTGGCCATTCGATTGAGGATAGGTCGGTGTTGAGTTGTAGAATTCTATTTTCAGCTCCTCACAAAATCCTCTGAACGATCTTCCGTCAAATTGGGTGTCATTGTCGGATATCAAAGCTTTGGGGACTCCGAATCGTGTTATCACGTTTTGCTAGGCAAATTTCTTCGCGTCATTTTCTTTGATGGTTTCCAAGGGTTCGGCTTCTACCCACTTTGTGAAATAATCCGTCGTAACTATAAAGAATTTGTGGTTGCCCAGGCTGGTTGGGAGCGGTCCCACGATGTCGAGTCCCTACATTGCGAACAGCCAAGGACTTATGGGAGGAAGGAGTTTTCTCGTCGGTTGGTGAATCTGGTGCACGAATTTCTAGCACTTTTCGCATTTCCTCACAAACTTCTAGGTGTCGGCCTGCATGCACGGCCACCAATACCCCTACGAAATAGCACGGTAGGTCAGGAATCTTCCCCTAATGTAGCTTCTGCACATTTCATCATCTTGAAACACAATATTTTTAGTTATTTAGAATAATTGTCATTGGTGAATTCAATAAAAGTGGCGTTTAAGTCAAAGTTTCATTGCTAGAGACCAAATTTCTTGAAAAAATAAGAAATATGAGTTCTCAACCCAACTTTGACAAATTGATCCAACCATTCTATTTATTCTATGACTTTTCTGGAGTTTTTTTCTTATTTGTTTATTGAAATTCTGCTAGTTGGACAAAATATTTTACATAAAGTGAACCCACATTACTCTCACCCTCTCTCTCTTTTATTATCAATCTTTTCATTAAATATTCATCAAATCAATTAAGGGTTATTATTTTTCTATCAAATTAAGAATTTATTAAATTTTGTATCATATTTGAATTTGATGAAAACCTAAAAGGATGAAACATTGAAAATGATTTTTTTTTTCATCATATTTGATGAAAAGAAAAATCTGGGATAAGAAGAAATTTTTAAAAATATTTTGATGAAAATATAATGAAAAAATTAGAATAGTTCATATCAAATCAAATTTTTTTACTCTAATTTAAAATCAGAGTAGATTAAAAAAAATTAATAAAGGGTTGGAAATAGCTAACAAAATTATTTAGCACAATTAGCAATGTTACAAATCCAAGAAATATTATTCAAATTTTAAATTGAATGGACTAGATTTAATTGTTGATGAGAATTTATAATTCATCAAGTCTAATCTTTATTTTGAATAATTTGATAAACATTTGTTTTTTTTTTTTGGTCTGTATCTTTCTCTGGTATAATTTGTGTTGTCTTGTTCTCGTACTACTAGTAACAATAATGATATATCACCTAATTTTAGAACTCTAATTAAGCTCTAATGACATGAAAAACAAAAAAACAAACAACAACAACAAAGACCAAAACATCACATCATAGTGGAACTTACCCCATTAAACCTCTTAGAACTCCTAAAGAAAATAAGTAATAATTAAAAAGTGCAGTAGGCCACACACCCCACTGCACTCATCAGTGCCCCTCTCTCTCTCGCTCTCTCTCTCTCTCTCACTCTCTCTTTTTTTTTTCCCTCTCTCTCTCTCTCTCTCTCTCTCTCTCTCTCTCTCTCTTCTTGGCTAACTGTGGCCAGCCATTTAGTGACTGACACACTTAGGGCCTGTTTGGTAACCATTTCGTTTTCAATTTTCAGTTTATATTTAAAAATTATTATAAAAACTTGTTTGATAATTTTTTTGGTTTATAAATGATTATATCAATTTATAAATTTGAGGAAAAAACGTAAACTCAAAAAATGAGTTTATGTTGATTTTTAAATAGAAATTTAAAATTTTGACTAACAAATTTTTTTTTCAATTAATTTTTTTCCAAATATTATTTTTAATTAATTTTTTTTCAATTTTTTTTAATTAATTTTTTTCCAAATAATTTTTTATTCAAATAATTTTTTTTCCAATTATTTTTTTCAATTAATTTTTTAATTAATTTTTATTCAATTATAATGTGTATGATCCCATTGTCATAAATAATAAAAAATAAATATAAATATTTTAGGCCTGAACAAACATATTTTTTAGTTTATATTTTTAAAATTTTTCAAACATTTTGTTCAAACCAAATGCATTTATAGTTTATATTTTTCTAAAAATAAACAAAAACTAGTTTATAAAAGTTTTGTAAACATAAAATTTTAGCATTTGATAGATTGATATCATTGCATTGGTAGAATGTTTATAAAAGAAAAAACCTGAATTTTTCCTTAAGCAAGCGTTACATGCTAATGATTGAGCACTAATCTTAATTTGCTTATATACCCAAGATGATAAGGTTCTTCCTTAGTCCCTTTTTCTTTGGTTACATGTTTAATGATGTTATGATCACCTAATACTACGTTCCTGGTATTTCTTGAAAGTGATTGCAAATTCAATCTAACTATTAAATCCATCTGATGTTATCAAACTTTTAGACTCACTGATATCCATAATCCAGTCTAGGTAAAGCACGTTTGGCTTAATTGGTTTTATATAATACCCATGTATGATGGATTAAAGTATGGTTTTGAATGTTACATATTATTATGAAATTTTCAACTAGTTTGTTAGTATTGGGAACTTTTGGTGATTTGGTCCTGTGCATTTGTGGACTCACGTTGACATCAAAATTTTTTTAGCTGGAAATGTTATGAAAAGGATTTCTATGCACAAAACCATTCTTGTGGATTATTTGATGAATGATCATTTTATCAAGTATTATCAATATTTCTATTTCTATGCTTGAATTGACTTTAAATGCATACTATTTACTAATCATCAGTTGTCTTTTTTAGATTTGATGAATCTCTTAGTGCTAACTCATGCTTGAGAGCCAATGGACCTCTACTGACCACCCACCACTTAGTGAACCTATCAAGTTATTTTCAATGTGTCATTTATATTGATTGTACAGTGCTAGTTGAGAAAGTTGGATATTGTGTTGGTTTTTGTCCTACTAGTGTTCAATAATTAAATTCACGCCTCTTTTTGCTTGAACTCGTAGTTTCAATATCAGAGGTTGATGATTTGTTTCCAATATTCTGTTGACAGAGAGAGCAGTGGTTGCAACAAGACTGTGACAAGAATTCTTTCAAGACAACCTATATTCTTTAAAACTTTGTAACAAGACTGTAAAGTTTCCATATACTAGTTTTTTTTTTATGTGAATTGGGGTGGGTAATTGCAAGGATTATTGGAATTAGAACAAGTGTAACCTCAAATGTTTTTTTGTAATTGCAAGAGGTGTAAAACCTTTGCAGGATTCTTTCAGAAACTCTTTGTTACTATAACGAGAATTTTATTAAGGAAAGAGATAAAAAATAACGCATGAATGTTCAAATTTTTGTAAATATCTATTTACATTTATTGTATCTAATAGTTGAATATATATATATATATATGAGAATATAAGTTGTTAAAACATTATAGGTATTTTTTTTTTTGTTTTTTGCGACGGTAACAAGATGATTACTAATACATTGTAGACATTTTTTTAACTTTTTTGTGACTACAAAACATCAGTCGCCATAAGTAGGTTAGGCGGTCGGAAATAGTTTGCGACTGTTGGTTTGCGGTTGCAAAAAGTATTTGTCACCCCCACATTCGCAACCCCTATTTGCCGTCGCATGGGCCATCACAAAAAGTTTTTTGCGACTGTATTTCTATTATTTACGATGGCTTGTAATGGTCACAAAAAAATGTTTTTTTTAGTGGTGGTATAAGATTCATTTTATATAAGTGAAACAATTCACTTTTTCTTTCCTTTCTGATGTGGGATTGTAAAATAAAAGTTAAATGGAAGCTAACCAATGGAGATTTTCTTAATTGTTTAAAATTAAGAAATTTCAATAATTTATATAAATTAGAGCATAAAATTCACTTTATGTAAATGAAACAATTCATCCCCCCCCCCCCCCCAAAAAAAAATTTAGGATTGTAAAATAAAAGGTAAATGGAAGCTAGCCAATTGAAACAACTCACTTTTTTTTCTTTTCCCGATGTGGGATTGTAACACTTTATATAAATGAAATAACTCACTTTTTATTTTTTTTCTCGATGTGGGATTGTAATTATTTTAAAGTTAAATATTAGGAAAGTTTCAAAATCTCATACAAATTATTTTCAAAATCAAAACTATGTAGGATTATAAAATAAAAGTGAAATGGAAGCTAGTCAATGGGGATTTTCTTAATTGTTTACAATTAAGAAAATCAAAAAAATGAGTATGATGTATTGATCATAGAGCTTCTCACTAAAAATCTCATTTTTCTTTTATAAATGGGAGCATAAGATTTACTTTATTTAAGTGAAACAATTCTTTTTTTTTCTTTTTTTCGATATGGGATTATAAAATAAAAGGTAAATGAAAGTTAGCCAAAGGAAATTTTCTTAATTGCTTAAAATTAAGAAAATTCAATAATTTTATAATAATGGTTTGAAATTCCTAGAAGGCTTCTCCCTAAAAACCTCATTTTCCTTATATAATATATAGATAAACAATGAAACAAATTTTACTTTTTCTTATTTTCTCAATGTGTGATTATAAAATAAATCATAAACTAATTAGAGTTCTATTTTTATATGGTTAAATGGAAGTTAGCCAATGAAAATTTTTTTTAATGTTTAAAATTAATAAAATCAATATGAGAAATCGCGATTAAACGGCGAATCGGTCATATCCAAAATGGTTCAGCCTAATCGGCTAGGTCAAATGACCAACCAACTTATACAAAAATTAATTAATTAAAACTTTTGAATGTTATTTTAATTTTAAAATTTAAGTTGTATGGAATTGAAGTATATACAATACTACACTATTAAGATTCCCCTTATATTAGTGAAACAACTGACTTTTTTTTTTTCTTTTTCCGATGTGAGATTATAAAATAGAAGTTAACAATTATTTGGACGGAAAGTTTATTTTTAATCAAGCAATCTCAATCTTTCAATCTTTAATCAGATCAATCTTTAGTTTATTTCGAATCAAGCAAATCTAATCAATATATTTTGCTAAAACCGCTAAAATCGTGGTTAAACTAACAAATCAATCAAATCAAAAATGATTTAGCCTAATCGGTTAGGTCATAATTAATTAATTAAAATTTTTTAAATTTAAACCATATTGAATTGAAACATGTACAACACTACAATAATAAATGGGATTGGAGTATAAGATTCACTTTATATGAGTAAAATAATTTTCTTTTTCCTATTTTTTCGATGTGGGATTATCAAATAAAAGCTAACCAATGAAGATTTTTTTAATTGTTTAAAATTAAGAAAATCAAGAAAATTAGTATGAGATATTGAAACTCTCACAAGGCTCTTCACTACATGAGATGAGAGTATAAGATTCTCTTTATATGAGTAAAATAACTCATTTTTTCCTCCTTTTTCTGATATGGGATTATCGAATAAAAACTAGCCAATGGAGATTTTCTTAATTATTTAAAATTAAGAAAATTAGTATGAGATAT
Organism: Camellia japonica; assembly: GCA_030407325.1. NCBI lineage: Eukaryota > Viridiplantae > Streptophyta > Magnoliopsida > Ericales > Theaceae > Camellia > Camellia japonica. The sequence continues at coordinate 110,698,591 of JAPPVO010000014.1, read as the reverse complement.
TGAAGCTCTCACAAGGCCCCTCACTAAAAGGACCCTTTTCCTTATTTATATATTAGCATATCACCCGTGCTATGCACGGAATAAAATAATATATTATTTAATAAAAATATGTTAATTATATTTAATTTTTTTATATTTTGTAAAATAAAAGTTAAATGAAAGCCAACCAATCAGGATTTTCTTAATTGTTTAAAATTAAGAAAATCAAAAAAACTAGTATGGGATATTGATTATAAGGCTTCTCACTAAAAATCTCTTTTTTGCTCATATAAATAGGAGTATAAGATTCACTTTATGTAAGTGAAATAATTTCGTTTTTCCTTATTTTTTCGATGTGAGATTATAAAATAAAAGTTAAATGAAAGCTAGCCCTTGGGGATTTTCTTAATTGTTTCAAAGTTAACAATTGTTTAGGTGGAAAGTTTATTTCGAATCAAGCAATTTTAGCTGTTTAATCTTTAATTAGGTCAATCTTTAAAAAAAAAAAATTAACCAATATATTTTGATAAAACCGCTAAAATCGCAGTTAAACCAATAAATCAGCCAAACCAAAAACGGTTCACCCTATCGGCTAGGTCAAAGGACCAACCAACTTATACAAAAATTAATAAATCAAGACTTTTAGATTTTATTTTAATTTTAAAATTTAATCTGTCTTGAACTGAAACATACACAACACTATAATATTAAATGGGAGCATAAGGTTATATAGTGAAATAACTCATTTTTTCCTCCTTTCCCTGATGTGGAGTTGTAAAATAAAACTTAATAGATGTTTGGACGGAAAGTTTATTTATAATCAAGCAATTTCAGTCGTTCAATTTTTAATAAGGTAAATATTAGTTTATTCCAAATCAAACAAATCTTAGTGCTTTGAGCTTTTAGAAGGCTTCTCCCTTAAAAACCCTTTTTTATAAGATTCATTTTATATAATATTAGTGAAATAACTCTTTTTTTTTTTTTTTTTTTCTTTTCCTGATGTGGGATTGTAACACTTTATATAAGTGAAACAACTCACTCTTTTTTTTTCTTTTTTTCTTTTTTTCATGTGGGATTGTAATTATTTTAAAGTTAAATATTATGAGAGTTTCAAAATCTCATACAAATTATTTTCAAAATCAAAATGTCTATGTAAGATTGTAAAATAAAAGTTAAATGGAAGCTAACCAATAAGGATTTTCTTAATTGTTTAAAATTAAGAAAAAAAAATGAGTATGACATATTGATCATAGGGCTTCTCACTAAAAATTCCTTTCCGCTTATATAAATGGAAGCATAAGATTGACTTTATGTAAGTGAAACAATTCACTCCTTTCTTTTTTCAATGCGGGATTGTAAAATAAAAGGTAATTGGAAGCTAGCCAACGAGAATTTTCTTAATTGTTTAAAATTAAGAAAATTCAATAATTTTAGAATAAGGATTTGGTGCTCTTAGAAGTTTTTTTCCTAAAAATGTCATTTTTCTTATATAATATACTAGCCTATCACCCGTGCTATGCACAAGATAATTATAGATATTTATATTTGTTTAAATTTTTTTAATACATAAATTATGTTTTTAAAGATTTTTTATAAAAATAATTTAACAATCTTATCACTAACCATAGTGCATAGGAGAAATTAAAAAGGCTATTGAAGGAACTATGCACGGCTATATCTATAATTATTTATATGATGAGATTTTAAATGTTGATCAGAGATTTTGATCAAATTAATAAATGTAGGCATGTGGAAAGACATGTGGATTGGAAAAAGTTAATAAATGCTAATCAGAAGATTTTGACCAAATCAATAAATACTGAGGTTTTTTTTTAAAAATAAAAAATTTGGAAAATTAAGATTGAAAGATTGGAGCTCTCACAAGACTTGGGGGTTAGAAACCCCATTTTCCTTAATATATATACTAGCATATCACCCGTGCTATGCACGGATTGTGTTTACAATTATCTATACATGTGAATTGTGATTTTTAAATGTTTTTTTTTAAATTTTTAAATGTCTTCTTTTTTGCCTTTTTTTTATATTATATTAAAGTTTAATATTTTGATAATAATCATGTGTTGGACTTTTCAAGGAATTAAATGTCTTTTTTTATTATTATATTATATTAAAGTTTAATATTTTGATAATAATCATATGTGCTGAACTTTTCAAGAAATTTTTTTTATGCTTGTTCTTAATGCATTAAAGTGTTATTATGAGGGATAATAATCATATGTGTTGGGACTTTTCAAGAAATTCTTATGTGTTGGATTTCAAAAAAAAAAAATTATGCATGTTCTTAATGCATTACAGTGTTATTATGAGAGTAAGACTTGAGAGTTGGGAGAAGTTAATAAATGCAAAGATTTTTTTTTTAAAATAAAAAAATCAAGAAATTTAGATTGAAAGATTGAAACTCTTACAAGGCTTGGGGTTAAAAACCCCATTTTGCTTCATATATAGTATAGATATAGATATATACTAGCATATCACCCGTGTTATGCACGGGTTGTATTTACAATTATCTATATATGTGAATTGTGATTTAAAATTTTTTTTTTAAATGTCTTTTTTTTTTATTATATTAAATTTTAATATTTTGATAATAATCATATGTGTTGGACTTTTCAAGGAATTAAATGTCTTCTTTTTTTATATTATATTAAGGTTTAATATTTTGATAATAATTAATGCTATCTAACTACAATCATATTTTTCTCATAATAAAAAAAATAATTGAAAAAAAGAATCATTAAAATAGTAAATAAAAAGATTATTTAGAAGTATTGAACAAACTACAATCACATTTTTATTTTTGTGAGTGTTTATGTTTATCTAACTTCAATCATATTAAAAAATCAAATTATAAACAAAAGGAGATAACTTTAATCATACAAATCACATTTTTTTAATGCTATCTAACTACAATCACATTTTTCTCATAATAAAAAAAAATAATTGAAAAAAAGAACCATTAAAATAGTTAATAAAATGATTATTTAGAAGTATTGAACAAACTACAATCATATTTTTCTTTTTGTGAATGTTTATGTTTATCTAACTTCAATCATATTAAAAAAATCAATTTATAAACAAAATGAGATAACTTCAATCATACAAATCACAATTTTTTTAATGCTATCTAACTACAATCATATTTTTCTCATAATAAATAAAAATAATTGAGAAAAAGAACCATTAAAATAGTAAATAAAAATATTATTTAGAGTCGTTGAACAAACTACAATCACATTTTTCTTTTTGTGAGTTAATTTCAATCATATTAAAGTGAGTTAAAAAATCAAATGACAAATTAAGTGAATTGATAGTTAAAAAAACACAATAATTTTTTTTCAAAAAACACAGTGACTTAAAAAAATCAATTACAATTTTTTTTTTCAAAATACAATCTAATCATTATCAATAATTGGTACTTTAAAAATCAAATCAGATCAAATCACAAATATTTTTATGCTATCTAACTACAATCATATTTTTTTCATAAATAATTGTAAAGAAAAACCATTAAAACAGTAAATAAAAGATTAAATCACATTAAAAAAAAAGAACCATTGAACAAACTACAATCACATCACATTTTTTTCATAATAAAAAAAATAAATAAATGAAAAAAAGAACCGCTGAACTAACTACAATCACATTTTTTCTTTGTGAGTATTTATATTTATCTAACTTCAATTATATTAAAAATGAAATTAAAATAGTAAATAAAAAGATTAAATAACATTAAAAAAAAAAACAATTGAACTAACTACAACAATTATATTAAAAAAAAGAGTCATTGAACAAACTACAATCACATCACATTTTTCCCATAATAAAATAAATAAATGAAAAAAAAGAACTATTAAACTAACTACAATCACATTAAAAAAAAAAGAATCATTCAACTAATTATAATCACATTTTTCTCTTTGTGAGGGTTTATATTTATCTAATTTCAATCATATTAAAAAATTAAAATAGTAAATAAAAAGATTAAATAACATTAAAAAAAAAACCATTGAACTAACTACAACAATCATATTAAAAAAAAAGCCATTAAACAAACTACAATCACATCACATTATTCACATAATAAAATAAATAAATGAAAAAAAAAACTATTAAACTAACTACAATCCCATTAAAAAAAAAAAAAGAATCATTCAACTAATTATAATCACATTTTTCTCTTTGTGAGGGTTTATATTTATCTAACTTCAATTATATTAAAAAATCAAATTATAATTTTTTATTCGCTAGACAAATCACAAATATTTTTATGCGCTATCTAACTACAATATTAAAACAGTAAACAAAAAGAAAAGTCAAGAAGGAGAAAACAAAAAGAAGACTTACTGTTTATCAAATTATAATTTTTTATTTGCTAGACAAATCACAAATATTTTTATGCGCTATCTAACTATAATATTAAAACAATAAACAAAAGGAAAAGTCAAGAAGGAGAAAATAAAAAGAAGACTTACTGTTTGCATACGTGGTCACTGAAGTTGAAAGTGTAGAAGTGAGAAGTCAAGAAGGAGAAAACAAAAAGGAGACTCACTGTTTGCAATAGGTATGTGAAAAGTTAAAAAAAGTGTGCGTATTGGAGACGTTAAAAAGACTTGGAAGAATTTAATAAGTGCTAAGTTTTTTTTTTTTCAAAAAAAATAAAAAAAAAATTAAGAAATTAAGGTTCAGATATTGGAACTCCCACAAAACTTGTGGGTTAGAGATAGATATAAATAAATAGATAGATATAGATATAGATATAGATATTTATATCTGTTTTAAATTTTTTTTAATATACAAATTATTTGTTTTGAAAAAGGTATTGCAGTAATTATGAGAGAAGTCAAAAAGTCTTGTGGGTTGAGAGAAGTTAATAAATGCTGAGATTAATTTTTTTTTTTTAAAAACAAAAAATTAGAAAATTAGGATTGACATATTGAAACTCCCACAGGCCCTAGGGGTTAAAAATCCCATTTTGCTTAATATATAGTATAGATAGATAGATAGTGAAACAAACTTTGTTTTTTCTTCTTCTCCCGATGTAGGATTATAAAATAAATCATAAAATAATTAGAGTTTTATTTTTATATGGTTAAATGGAAGTTAGTCAATGGAATTTTTTTTAATTGTTTAAAATTAATAAAATCAGTATGAGAAATTGCAATTAAACTGACGAATCGATCAAACCCAAAATGGTTCAGCCTAATCAGTTAGGTCAGATGACCAACCTAAATGTTATTTTAATTTTAAAATTTAAACTATCTTGAATTGAAATATACACAATATTACACTACTAAGATTCACTTTGTATAAGCGAAACAACTCACTTTTTTTTTTTTTTTTTTCCTGATGTGAGATTATAAAATAAAAGTTAACAATTTTATAGACAGAGAGTTTATTTTTGTAACTAAGCAATCTCAGTCTTTCAATCTTTAATCAGATCGATCTTTAGTTTATTTTGAATCAAACAAATCTAATTAATATATTTTTGATAAAACCACTAAAATCACAGTTAAACCAACGACTTAATCAAATCAAAAATGATTTAGCCTAATCGGCTAGGTCATAATTAATTAATTAAAATTTTTAAAATTTAAACTATATTGAATTGAAACATGCACAACAGTACAATATTAAATGGGATGAGAGTGTAAAATTCACTTTATATGAGTAAAATAACTCTTTTTTTTTCTTTATTTTCCCGATATGGGATTATCAAATAAAAGCTAATCAATGGAGATTTTCTTAATTGTTTAAAATTAAGAAAATCAAGAAAAATAGTATGAGATATTGAAACTCTCACAAGGCTCGTCACTAAATAGAATTGGAGTATAAAATTTATTTTATATGAGTAAAACAACTCATTTTTTTTCCTTCTTTTTCCGATGTGGGATTATCAAATAAAAGCTAGTCAATGAATTTTTTTTAATTATTTAAAATTAAGAAAATCAAGAAAATTAGTATGAGACTTTGAAGCTCTCACAAGCCTCCTTACAAAAAAACCCCTTTTCTGTATATAATAAGATATAAGGAAAAGAGACTTTTCAGTGAGTAGCCTTTTAGGAGCTCAAAATCCTCATTCTAATTTCTTGATTTTTTTAATTTTAAACAATTAAGAAAATCTCCATTGACTAACTTTTATTTGATAATCTCACATTAGGAAAAGAAGGAAAAAAATGAATTGTCTTACTCATATAAAGTAAATCTTATACTCCCATCCCATTTACTGAGGAGCCTTGTGAGAGTTTCAATATTTCATATTAATTTTCTTGATTTTCTTAATTTTAAACAATTAAAAAATCTCTATTGACTAGATTTTATTTGATAATTCCACATCGTGAAAATAAAGAAAAAAATGAGTTGTTTTACTCATATAAAGTGAATCTTATACTCCCATCCCATTTAATATTATACTGTTGTACATGTTTCAATTCAATATAGTTTAAATTTTAAAATTTTAATTAATTAATTATGACCAAGCCGATTGGGTTAAATCATTTTTTTATTTGATTAATTCGTTGGTTTTATTGCGATTTTATCAAAATATATTGATTAAATTTGAAATAAACTAATTTATATAAGTAAAAGAAGATTTTTAGTGAGAAACCCTATGATCAATATCTCATACTTATTTTTTTGATTTTCTTAATTTTAAACAATTAAGAAAATCCCCATTGGCTAGCTTCTATTTAATTTTTATTTTATAATCTCACATAGACGTTTTGATTTTAAAAATAATTTTGTATAAGATTTTGAAACTCTCGTAATATTTAATTTTAAAAATAATTACAATCCTACATCGAGAAGAGAAAGAAAAAGTGAGTTGTTTCACTTATATGAAGTGCCACAATCCCACATCCACTTCAAAAAAATTAAGGTTTTAGAGACCAAAATTTAGGGACAAAATTATTTTTTAAGGACCAAATATTTTTGTTGCGAAAAGTATAATTATTATATTTTTAGCAACAAAAATTAGATATTAGTGGTGAATTATTACCTTTTTTGGGACCAAATTTTTGTCTCAAAAAATAAACCATTTTGAGACCAAATCATTTTGTCTCTAAAAGTCTATTTATTAATGACATTTTCAAAATTTTGTCGCTAAAAGCCTTGTTTTTGACTTTTCGGGACGACCTTTTAGCGACTATCCTAATGACAATAGAAATTGGTCCCTAAATATCTTTTGCAACAAAGTTTTCACTTTTAGAGACCAAAATATTTGATCTCTAAAACTCTTACATGTTGTAGTGATCAAGAAAAAAAAAAGAAAAAAAAAAGTGAGTTGTTTCACTTATATGAAGTGAATCTTATAAAGGGGTTTTGAGAGAGAAGCCTTCTAGAAGCTCCAAACTCTCATTCTAAAATTTTTGAATTTTTTAAATTTTAAACAATTAAGAAAATTCTCATTGGCTAGCTTCCATTTACCTTTTATTTTACAATCCCACATTGGAAAAAAAAGAAAACAGTGAATTGTTTCATTTACATAAAATGAATCTTATGCTCCAATCTATATAAATTATTGAATTTTCTTAATTTTAAACAATTAAGAAAATCCCCATTGGCTAGCTTCCATTTAACTTGTATTTTACAATCCCACATCGGGAAAAGAAAGAAAAAGTGAATTGTTTCACTTTTATAAAGTGAATCTTATGCTTCCATTTATATAAACAAAAAGAGATTTTTAGTGAGATGCCCTATAATCAATACTAATGTTTTCTGATTTTCTTAATTTTAAACAATTAAGAAAACCTACATTGGTTAGTTTCCATTTAACTTTTATTTTATAATCTCACAAAGAGATTTTGATTTTAAAAATAATTTTGTATGAGATTTTGAAACTATGCTTAATTTTAAAAATAATTACAATCCCACATCAAGAAAAAAGAAAAAAAAAAGTGAGTTATTTTACTTATATCAAGTTAATCTTATACTCTTATTTAATATTATAGTATTGTGCATGTTTCAATTCGAGATGGTTTAAATTTTAAAATTTTAATTAATTAATTAATTTTGTTGTAAATTAGGTGGTCTTTTGACTTAGTCAATTAGGCTGAATCATTTTTGGTTTGAGTGATTCACTAGTTTAACTGCGGTTTTAGCTGTTTTATCAAAATATATTGTTTAGATTTGTTTGATTTGAAATAAACTAAGATTGATTATATTAAAAATTGAACGATTCAGATTGCTTATGTAACGCCCTCAAAATTATACATAAAACCCAACACTTTAGACATGCATTGATACAAAAGAAATCAACCATTTCTATTCATGAGAGTAGTTCTTACAGTAGTATTACATGTTAACAACAAAAACACATGCCCTATGCTAACTCTATACAAAAGAAGCCCTTGGCTTGATATACATGTAATACAACTAAAGAAATAAAAAAAAAGAGTCTTCAACTCCCATGTCCATCCAAGCTAAGTCCTTGGAGGTGGCATGCTACCTGTACCTGAAAATAATGTCCCATATAGGGTGAGCCAACGCCCAGTAGAGATATGCTAAACACAGTATGAGCAATAACTAAGACATTAGCAATTGATAAATGTTTAGTTCTCATAAATCAATTCATAACCCATTTCCATTATATGACCACAATGTCCATGTTTCATTTCATTTTCCATTTCTTATCCAATTTCCAATTTACAACAACGGCTCAGAACCTGGCCAACAATTTTCATGAGACAGTGACTCATATTAAACGCTTCTCATTCCACAATAGATAAGCCTACTAGCTATATCAACATCTCAAACAGATAAGCATACAAGCTGTATCCACACTTCAACAGATAAGGATATGAACTATATCAACACTTCCATAGATAAGCATATGAGTTGTATCAACACCTTAACTGACAAGCATATGAGCTGTATCAGTGGAGTCCATCCCCTATCTCCTCCCAAACAACATCCGGTTTAGAGGTCCATCCCCTATCTTCCCTTAAACCGTGGAGTACATCCCCTATCTCCTCCCACATACACACAATGTATATACACAAAGGTCATATACACAATCAATCAATACATATAGTTAATGTATTCTTTCAACCGTCATTCTCTATGACACATCCAATTGATTAGTTTTAGTTTGCCTAATCATCATTCATTGTCTACAACAATCAAAACTACCCTCCACCGGTAGCCCAAGCAATTATTTTTAAACAGATAATAAAAGCTCCAACAGATAAAATATCAATGTTTTCAAAAGTGAGCGATTAACAAATCCAACGCCGCCATTTCACAATATAATGAGTCAATTTCATTATTTCCAACTCAATTCCATAAATCCACAACTTTTCCAAATTAATTATATCAATTAATTTACACAACAATTTAGGGCTTTTTCCCAAACCCTCAATATTAACTCAAAGGTTCCAATATCAACTTTCAACAACCATATCATCATTTTGAAACCCAAATTACATATTATGAGCCCAAAATCACAAAACCCTCTTTTAACATTTGAAACCCTAAGTCCCAAATCAAAACAACCAAAAATCTATGTCAAAGACCATAAGAGTGAGTAGGAATCCCTACCTCAAAAGTTGACACCCAACGAAGAAGATGAAGAAAACGGAAATGCTCCAAATCCCGAGATTCTTGGATCAAAAGGTAGCCCTCGACGATCAACAACTTTTTTGTAAAGGCCAAAGGTGAGAAGACAACTCCTACTAGATCAATACCTAGAGAGAAGGCAAGGTTCTAGAGAGAGAGGCTCAACAATGGAGTTTTGGAAAAGTAAGAGAGAGAAGAGGATGTGAAAAAGTGATCCAAAAAGCCAAGTCTCGGACTGAAATACACATCGCCCCGCTCAAGCGTGGAACTCCCCGCTCGAGCGTCACTCACAGACACCCGCTCGAGCATCAAAAATCCCGCTCGAGCGGCGGATACACACTTCCAGAACTTTTGCAGAACCAAGTCACCGCTTGAGCGTCAAACCTCCCGCTCGAGCGTCACGCACAAACTCCTGCTCGAGCGTCCAAACTCCCGCTCGAGCGTACAACACTACAGAAGACATACTGGAAGATGGAGAAATACGCTCGAGCGTCGAAACCCCCGCTCGAGCGGACAAACAACAACAAAGGGCCCGCTCGAGCGTCAAAATTCCCGCTCGAGCGTGAAGGCCAAAATCTGGGCATCTACTTTTGGTTCCTAAGCTCAACTATAGCGATCCCAGTTTCCCTTTACTTTAATTGTTGTATCCGGATTTAGGTTCCGTGGAGTTGGTTGCTGTGTATACCTTGTTTGCATCATTTACTCTTTGTATTTGAGTCTTGGGTTGTGTTGGGCAGGTTTGAAACAGGTTGGTTGAGCTTAGAAACCAAAAGTAGTTGCCCAAGTTTTTGCCTTCACGCTCGAGCGGGGCTTTTTGACGTTCAAGCGGGCCCTTCGTTGTTGCTTCTCCGCTCGAGCGGGTGTTTTGACGCTCGAGCGTGATTTTCCATCTTCTAGTATTTCCTCTGCAGTGTTTTACGCTCGAGCGGGGGTTTGACGCTCGAGCGGGAGGTTGTGTGTGACGCTCGAGCGGAGACCTAGTTCAGTGAAAAGTTCTGGGAGCGTGTATTCGGCGCTCGAGCGGCGGTTTGGATGCTCAAGCGAGAGTCTGTGAGTGACGCTCGAGAGGGGAGTTCCACGCTCGAGCGGGGCGACTCTTATATAAAACCGAGATCCGACTTTTTGGATCACTTTTTCACCTCATTTTCTCTCTCTTACTTTTCCAAAACTCCATTGTTGAGCCTCTCTCTCTAGAACCTTGCCTTCTCTCTAGGTTTTGATCTAGTAAGAGTGGTTTTCTCACCTTTGGCCTTTACAAAAAAGTTGTTGATCGTCGAGGGCTATCTTTTGATCCAAGAATCTCGGGATTTGGAGCATTTCTGTTTTCTTCATCTTCTCCATTGGGTGTCAACTTTTGAGGTAGGGATTCCTACTCACTCTTATGGTCTTTGACATAAATTTTTGGTTGTTTTGATAAAGTGTTGAAGTTGGGTAATTTTGGGACTTAGGGTTTCAAAATGTTAAAAGAGGGTTTTGTGATTTTGGGCTCATAATGTGTAATTCGGGTTTCAAAATGATGATATGGTTGTTAAAGGTTGATATTTGAACCATTGGGTTGATATTGGGAAATGGGGTAGAACACCCTAATTTGTTGTATAAATTAATTGGTATAATTAATTTGGGAAAATTGTGGATTTATGGAATTGAGTTGGGAATAATGAAATTGACTCGTTATATTGTAAAATGATGGAGTTGGATTTGTTAATCGCTCACTTTTGAAAACATTGATATTTTATCTGTTGGAGCTTTTATTATCTGTTTAGAAATAATTGCTTGGGCTACCGGTGGAGGGTAGTTTTGATTGTTGTAGACAATGCATGATGATTAGGCAAACATAAACTAATCAACTGGATGTGTCATAGAGAATGACGGTTGAAAGAATACATTAACTATATGTATTGATTGATTGTGTATATGACCTATGTGTATATACGTTGTGTGTGTGTGGGAGGAGATAGGGGATGTACTCCACGGTTTAGGGAAAGATAGGGGATGGACCTCTAAACCGGATGTTGTTTGGGAGGAGATAGGGGATGGACTCCACTGATACAGCTCATATGGTTGTCAGTTAATGTGTTGATACAGCTCATATGCTTATCTATGGAAGTGTTGATATAGCTCATATGCTTATCTATGAAAGTGTTGATATAGCTCATATGCTTATCTGTTGATGTGTGGATACAGCTTGTACGCTTATCTGTTGAGATGTTGATATAGCTAGTAGGCTTATCTATTGTGAAATAAGAAACGTTTAATATGAGTCATTGTCTCATGGAAACTGTTGGCCAGGTTCTGAGCCGTTGTTGTAAATTGGAAATTGGATAGGAATGGAATATGAAATGAAACATGGACATAGTGGTCATGTAATGGAATTGGGTTATGAATTGATGTATGGGAATTAGACATTTATCAATTGCCATTGTCTTAGTTATTGATCATACTGTGTTTAGCATATCTCTACTGGGCGTTGGCTCACCCTATATGGGACATTATTTTCAGGTACTGGTAGCATGCCACCTCCAAGGACATAGCTTGGATGATGATGAGAGTTGAAGGCTTTTTTTTTTATTATTTTATTCGTATTACATGTATATCAAGCCAAGGGCTTCTTTTGTATAGAGTTAGTACTCTTCTTTTGTGTAACCAAGTGTTGACTTGGAAAGCTAGCCCATAGGGCATTTGCTTTTGTTGTTAACATGTAATACTACTGTAAGAACTACTCTAATGAATATGAATGGTTGGTTTCTTTTGTATCAATGCATGTCTAAAGTATTGGGTTTTATGTATTATTTTGAGGGCGTTACATCAACCAACCTGTTTCAAACCTGCCCAACACAACCCAAGACTCAAATACAAAGAGTAGAGGATGTAAACAAGGTATACACAACAACCAACTCCACGGAACCTAAGTCCGGATACAACAATTAAAGCAAAGGGAAACCGGGATCGCTATAGCTTAATTAGAAATGAACTTCCCGTCTAAACAACTGTTAACGTTTATTTTACAATCTTACATCAGGAAAAGAAGGAAAAATGAGTTGTTTTACTATATAAACATTATGTTCGCATTTAATATTGTAGTGTTGTGTATATTTTAGTTCAAGACAGTTTAATTTTAAAATTAAAATAAAATTTAAAAGTTTTAATTAATTAATTTTTGTATAAATTGGTTGGTTCTTTGACCTAGCAGATAGGGTTAACTGTTTTCGGTTTAACTGATTCATTGGTTTAACTGGATTTTAACGGTTTTATCAAAATCTATTAGTTAAATTTGTTTGATTCGAAATAAATTAAAGATTGACCTAATGAAAGATTAAACGGCTAAGATTGCTTGATTCGAAATAAAATTCCCGTGAGAACCTGAATATACAAATCAAATAAATAATTAAATAATAATAATATTACAATCTCAAAATATTTTGGTGGTGAATCTTAAAGTGCAAATTAAATATTTGGAAGGTCTTTTAATTAATTTTTAAACCTAAAATAAATTTATGGTGAAAGTCTTTAATTTAGAGGTAAGATTTATTATCTAAAAAAAAAACAAAATAAAATAAAGTAAATAGAGAGGAGGGTGTGACTTGAACTCTAGACCACAAACTTAATAAATAAGGCTTACCATTTGAGTTGCATATAACTTATATATGTATTTTGTATATTTATCTATTTATTTGACCTATGTGTGCCCACCACTAATATAAATAAAATAAACACAAACCCTAATTCTTATGATATTGTTTTCCCACAACTTTCTGAGCAGCCGTGAGAGGTAAAGAGAGGGAGAGAGACGTCTAGGTCATTGGGTGAAAAGTGTTGAAAATTGTTGAGTTTTGTGGTGGCCATTGGCAAGGTAAATCCCTTATTATTTTTATTCCTTCACTATCTTTTTCTTCTTCTTGTGAGTTGTTGTGTAGTTGATGCATCAAATTGGTGAAGTAGGTACATGTGTTGGGCATGGCTATGAAATATTTGGCTGATTGGGATAGTATTTTATGTATAAAGAATGGTGTAATTCTTAGTCCAAAAATTCTGCACAGAATCACAAACTTTAAAAATCAAGAGGCCATATCAAACGGATGAATTTTAATCTGAAATTTTTACAGTAGATCAATTACATATTGAATTGCCTATCTGAATTTTTTTCATAATTTTTGGGAGTCAAAATCCATATAAACTGATGTGTTCAAATCTGTCCAAAAAACTGGTTTTAAACGGTAACTTCGGGAGTGTTGTTCTCTTTCGCTATAAATCCAAAAATTATCAAATCAGCGTCATTAGAACCGGTTACGAGTCTAGTTTCTTACATTTTTGTCCTTGCATTGATTGCGCATGTATACTAAGAGAACCATTAATTTCTTTAAAGTGCTGCAGAAAACAACCTGTTTGGTGTAATTAATTGTAAATAATTATTTTGATAAGCAAATCAAGTAAAACCATTTGGGTTTGAAACTTAGGATATATTAGTTGATATCTGGAGGGTTTTGGAATTTTTCAAACAACGTGGAGTCAGTTTTGTAATTTTCAAAGTTAGTGAATAGATTGGGAAAACTTGTTTAGAACTTTATTTTATCTTAAAGTTACTTTTAATTAAGTTTAGATTTGAACCCATGTCTTGGGTGATTTTAGACCTTGAAGAACATGAACTTAGGTAATATTTAAGAGTAACGGTGAGTTGGGTTGAGTCGTGTTAGTACGCTTTAGTTTGGGGTTACTTAGTTCTTATTCTTTAGTATTTTTAAATTAGTAGTGACGTGTAGTTTTCATATTGGTTCAGGGCACTAGTTGGACTTTCATACTCTATTCGAGGATTATATTATTTCATTTTCAGGTGAGTAGTTTCATGCTACATATTTTTATAAATGTACCCATACCTTGAACTGTTGGAAAATTAAATTGTTATTTCAGGACTAAACTGTTTTGATAAATTATTATATTATCAATGGAATCAAATTATTTCTGAAACATGTGTGAACTTGGCATACTGTAAACTATTTGTTTTGGTCTCATGTTTATAATAATGAACTGCCATGTTTTGCGAAACTGATGTGTATTGATTATTGGGACCATCTGTGTATTTAGTCCAGGGAAATTATTCCACTATATGTGGTGACTCTGGCCACTAGGGAACAGATCCGGGTTGGGCTGTGATGACTCTAGTGCTCAACGATTGTAAGGAAAAGACCTAGGTTAAGCTAGGCGACCTTCAATTGGATCGTCTTTGAGAAAAGGCCCATGTTGCCACCCTAAGGATGACTCTTAGTTTGATATTGGATCAAATAGGGCTTATAGCCTTGAGAACTGTGTGGCATATTACTTGTTATTTTTTTGATACCCAAAAAATTATTGGTGTTCATGTTGTAATCGGTTTTAAATGGAAAATGTCATTTATCATGTTCTTGAGAGACATGAGTATTTTAATTGTTGAATTGTGGAACCTTGTTTTTTAAACAGATTGTGTTTACCAAACTGTATGCCAATCTAGTTTTTGTGATATATATCTTATTTTGGAATTGAACCCTGTTTTCAAAACTGTATTTACTATCCATGTTGCTACTCACTGAGCTATCAGCTGACTTAGTTGTTTACCATTTCCAGGTGTTAGAAGGACTTAGAGTGGACTCATGGCATAGCGGGGACTCAATTGCATGGACCTCTAGGACATTCATTTATTTTGTTTTAGATTGTTATGTCAAGTTTGTGCATATTTCTTTTTATTTTTATTGAGGTTCATTTAGGATTATTTTAATATGTGGGCTGCTTATATTCCATAAGTTTGGATGGTTTTGATTACGGTTGGTTTTTCCGTTTATTCTTGTGGCATGTCACTGGATTGAGTTTTGATTTATTTACTGGCTATCATCACACTTATTCTTTATGGTTTTGGGTTCATATTTAGGCTTACGTGTGCCTTGGGCTAAGGCCCTGTGGGCCACGGCCGGTCATACCCGGGTTTGGGGTGTGACACTTCCCGCCCAAACCATTGTTAACTTTTAAACAATTAAGAAAATTCTCATTGGCTAGCTTCCATTTAACTTTTATTTTATAATCTTACATCGAGAGAAAAAAAAAAAAAAAAAAAAAGTGAATTGTTTCACTTACATAAAGTGAATCTTATGCTCTCATTTATCTAAGCGAAATGAGATCTTTAGTGAGAAACCTTATGATCAATATCTCATACTATTTTTTTTATTTTCTTAATTGTAAACAATTAAGAAAATTTTCATTGGCTAGCTTTTATTTAACTTTTATTTTATAATTCTACATAGAGTATTTGATTTTAAAAATAATTTTATATGTGATTTTGAAACTGTCATAATATCTCCACTTAAAAGTAATCTTTTATAAAATATATAGATATCTCGATAATTTCAATATCACTCTTACTGCTCCTTAGTACAAAATTATGAGATAATTATGATAATTTTAAATTTTTATTTAAAACTTATACATTATGAGATAGATTATTATAATTTTAAATTTATACTGTGTCGAGAAAAAAAAGAAAAAAGTGAATTATTTCACTTATATAAAGCGAATCTTATGCTCTCATTTATCTAAGCGAAATGAGATCTTTAGTGAGAAACCTTATGATCAATATCTCATACTATTTTTTTTTTATTTTCTTAATTTTAAACAATTAAGAAAATTTTCATTGACTAGCTTTTATTTAACTTTTATTTTATAATCCTAAATAGAGATTTTGATTTTAAAAATAATTTTATATGTGATTTTGAAACTCTCATAATATTTCTACTTAAAAGTACTCTTTTATAAAATATATAGATATATCGATAATTTCAATGTCACTCTTACTGCTCCTTAGTACAAAAATTGTGAAATAATTATGATAATTTTAAATTTTTATTTAAAACTTATACATTATGAGATAGATTATTATAATTTTAAATTTATACTATGTCGATTTTAAATTTATAAGTAATCTATCTCATAATTTATAGGTTTTTCAAAGGGAAATCAATTAATAGATTGTTTTCAAAGGGAAAAACCAATATGATAATTATTAGAACTATGTCATTTTTCTAAAATAGTGAAGTATTAGAATTATGTCATTTTTTTTAATAACAAAGCATAATTTTAATTATTAATTGTCAATACAATAATTTTAATCTATTTATACTATATATTATAGTAAAGGAACATTTGAAACAAAACTCTTAAATTCATATATAAATTTTTTTACAAGAGACAAAATATAAAAAAAATTAAATATAATTATCGTATTTTTAATAAATAATATATTATTTTATCCCATGCATACCATAGGTGATATGCTAGTATAATATCACTACAACATATAAGAGTTTTAGAGACCAAATGTTTTGGTCTCTAAAAGTGAAAATTTTGTTGCAAAAGACATTTACGGATCAATTTCTATCGTCATGAGCGTAGTCGCTAAAAGGTCGTCTCGGAAAGTAAAAACAAGGCTTTTAGCACAAAATTTTGAAAATGTCACTAATAAATAGACTTTTAGGGACAAAATAATTTAGTCTCAAAATGGTTTATTTTTTGAGACAAAAAATTTGGTCCCCAAAAAGATAATAATTCATCACTAATGTCTAATTTTTATTACTAAAAATATAATAACGACACTTTTCGTAGCAAAAATATTTAGTTCCTAAAAAATAATTTTGTCCCTAAATTTTGGTCTCTAAAATCTTAATTTTTTTGTAGTGTAGATAGGTAGATAGATAGATGCATATAATGATTTATTTAATAACATTTAAGAAAATTATTAATAAGAAAAAATAAATAAATAATACTTCTGTTTAAGAAATTTATCCAACATTGATTTGGGCTAGCTTACGACCTAGCCAAAAAAAGGTGATTGGTCACATAATTGAAATATTTGATAATAATCATTTCAAAGTTCATATTTAAATCATATTATAGTCTCTTTGACAGAAAAAGTGGCATAAAAGTAGGTTGGGCCAATCTCTACAGTATGAGCCCATGCCAATTCTTGAAAAATTGTCTTATTATGTGTTCAATCTTGAGCAATTTGATCTACTTGTTTTTTTAATTGGTAAATATAATTTTAAATATTTTGTAATGAAAATAAATATATATATATATATGCATATTTATTGACATTTTTAACCCTTAGGTAAGAAATTTATATATTTTACATAAAGTATACATAATATCAATTAAATGAATATTAAAATTTATTTATGTATGAGTAAACTATCTAAGGTCAAGTTGAGATAATAATTCATATAACCTCATCCCAAAAAGTAAGAGAAATTCTATTTCCAACACCCTGATCAACTCAGTCAACACACTTAATGAAAAATTAGATTAATGACAATTATATCCTACTTGAAATTTACTATAATAGCCATTGAGTGTTGAATCGTTGACTCGATCGAATTCGACTCTGACACTAGAGAGAGAGAGAGAGGGAGAGAGAGAGTGAGCTTCGCTGGTTGTCCATGGGGGCAGTGCCTTCAACGCCGCGCCGGAGCAGTGCTACGCGGCCGCAAGACACAGAAGAGTATCTAATTGGAACGTTCGTCGGCGAGAAATCGTTTCCTCTCGCCTCCGATTTCTGGCAGAAATTGCTCGAGCTTGCTCTCAGCCTCCAATGGCCGCCCCAGCGTGTATCTGAAGCTTGCGAGGTTTTTGGTTAGTAGTTTTTGTTTATTCATGATATTGCATTCATAAATAGATCTCACAAGGCAAACCCACTTCTGTTTTGATTTTTTTTTTTTTGATTAAATTTTGAATCAAATGAAAATAAATTTTGATCTGTGAGATCTAAATAAAAAAGAAGATTAAATTAACACAAGCATCCTTCAATTTCTTCAAGTGCTTTTGCATTCTCTGCACAATCAACACAAACCTATACCTTAAACAAGGTTTTCAACAGTGTTTAGTAGATATTGAATGGAGCTCTTGAAATCTTCAATGGAGGTGAGGAAAGTGCAGATTTTTTTTTTTTTTTTTTTTGGTTTCCTGTTTGAACTTCTTCTTCTTCCTTCCTGTTTGAAGTACAAATGTAAATTGGGGTCACTTTGATCTTCATGGGAGTGGGTGGAAATTCAAGTGTGTATTTTGAGGGTAAAGTGTGTGTACATATGAGTGAAGGGGTTATTTGTAATTTTAAGGATGTGGGTTGAGATAATTACTTAATAATTAAATTAATAAGGATGTGTATTGAGAAAAATTTTGCCCTGAGTTTATCAGGGTGTTGGAAATAGAATTTCCCAAAAAGTAATGCCAATTGGTTTAAGGAGGATTGAAGTTCAGTCATACAGTGAAAGAGTCTTCAACAATACTTGAGCTCTCTAATTAGAGGTACCACTAATGATGTACCCACTGCCACAGTGTGTGTTGTGCTCTTTTTTTTTTTTTCATTTCCACCTCACTAGTGGTTGATTTAGAGCTCATTATTTAGAGCTCTAAATCATTACTGAAGAGTCTTAGAGAATGAATCGGATCTATTTCTATGCCAACATTCTTTTGGCCTAGGTCTTAGCTTAGTGATAACTGTTTTTCAATTTGGCCCCATTTTTTGTGTTTTATTTATTTATTTATAAAATTAGAAATTACATATTATTGACTACAAATATTATATTTCTTATGTTGCTTTATTTTGAAATACTTTTGAAATTATAACCAATAAGTCTTATTTCTTTTAAAAAAAAACCATTAAGTCCGATAGATTTTTATTACGACAATTCAATCGTGCTTTAAATAAATTATTCAAAATAATTCAAAATTAATAATATATTTTCTTCCAGTTTTACCCTTTCCCATGGATATTAATTATAATTCTACTCATAATTTAATGATCAACTTTATTAAGACATCATAAGTAGGATCTCAAAAATTCAAGATTTGGATATCTAGATCTATATGTAATACGTCAAAAAATTAATAGTGACTTGAAAATTAGAATCCAATTGATATTGCATAAACATAGCTGGAAAATCTACTTTTAGCGGCGTTAAACGTCGCTAAAAGTACTAAAAACGTCGCTAATTCTTGTTGTGACGTTTAGTACCAAACGCCGATGACGTGGCCGTCGCTATAACTTCATGACGTTTGAAAAACGTCATTATATTAGTATAGGCGGCGTTTTTAAAAACGCTGCAAATGTCCTACCTAACTGTACTATGACGTCACTGTGACATTTAGCGACGTTTTTGAAAACGCCGTCATGGACATTTATACATTTCAAAAATCTAGCCGTTGGGGTGGGATATAGTGACGTTTTTTAAACGCCGCCATAGCCTTTTTTTTAAATTTTTAAATTTTGTTAATTTTATATGGTTGAACAAAAAAAATACCTGTCAAACAATTATTAAGAACTAATAATTGATGTTTATTAAAATAATAAATAAACTAAGCTTGAAAACAAAATTAAAAATAAGAAACAATGCATTGCATACCTAAGAATAGCAACAATTCAGACTTTAAATACATCAATTAAAATCAAAATGGTCAAGAAGTGTAATTTGCCCAAAAAAATTAAAAAAGAATAGAAAGCACACTAATATGGCTAATAATATTAAAAATACCACTTGTCTTCCAACTATATCCAAAGATGAGCCTAAACTATATGCAACAGATGATACATTTGGAACCATACAGTACGCTATAATCCAATTAAACAAGATAAAAAGAATTAGAGGGGGGAAAAAAGTAAAAGAACAAGAACAAATAAAAAAAGCTTCATCATATTCCCTCCAATGGCTTTTTCCCTCTCCTCTCACATCAATTCTACATATAGCAACTTCATATCCATCATGATGATCATTTGGAGTTAAATAGCTTCTCACAATCAAACAGAGTTAGGTTTCAAATTATTCTGTCTTGTCTTCTTCCAAATCAACGTTCGATACCCCGTTGTTTCCACCGTGTACTGATCCGACTTCAAGTGGACTTCGAATATCCTTTGAAGGCATAGGAGATGGTTTTATGAGTGTCAAAGTATTATCATCCCTGTCAAACTCTTCACTTGCTTCTCCCGAGTAAGTATAGCTGTCACATGTGAAAATATTCAATGTGGAGACAAGAAAATAATTGACAATTAATTTTTATAACATAGAAGAAGCCCTCTGCGAGGAGTTTGCAACTAATTTCTATGTTCCACCATAAAAGTGATCAACAGTTGGGGAGATTTTTCCTAGACACTTAAGTCTCTACGAGTTATTATGACCTAATGTGACAACAATCATAATACTCACAAATTACGACCTCAAGAATTAGTGATTAGAATAACAATATCATGCGTCGAGCCTGCCACATCACATCAATAAACAAATGTTACTTCGGTGGATTTTTTCATAATTCAGGCAGCAATACTTATATCACATATCAATAAAAATAACAACGTAGGTGTCATTTCAGAATGCAGCATAACATAAAAGGAAAGTATTTTCCCCTCTCTCTACAGACAGTGAGGCCAAATGAAGCCCAAGCTTACTCATATAAATTCCAAGGCACAAATAGAAAAAATGCACAAAATTTAGTCATTGGGCCCTAGCAGTGTTGAATGGGATACAAAGCACAAAATACAAAGAACACACATCACACCTTGACCTGCAAGTAAAATTTATTAAGATTCCTCACTATTTTCAATTTTCAAGAGCGGGGTATGACTTCTTATTAACCAAAACTACCATCTCGCATTACATATATTAGTTTCTATATGTCCAATGTGCTCAACAGTTCTTAAACCAAGCTACAAAAATGGGAAAAGAGGTATCTGAGAAATTCCTAGTTGGGATACAGGAAAATATGAAACTTTGGAGAGGGAGAGAGAGGAAATGTTGGCCAAATTAGGTGATGCCCAATCTGTATCAAAATGAAATACAAGAATACAAGACCAACCGTATGCATTAAAACAAACTACAAAATTATCAAAAGCATTACCTTAATGAGGGAAAGAGCACTGTAGCCATTTCAGGAAAGCAAAAGGGACTTTGAAAAAAATTTCTCAAATCTTCTCTCATCAAATTCTACAACTTCAGACACAGAAAGTTGAACAAAAGTCAGCACTTGAATTGTCAACTGCACTTCTCAAGGTTTAAAGTTGATTGAAAGAATGGATATCATTTACCAATGTGTTGCAGCAACCCTTTTCTTGTCCTCCCAAGTGGGCTTCCATTTAAGTTTAGTTGATTGAAAGAATGGATATCATTTACCAATATCCTGTTTTTCTTGTAGTGACTCCTACAATTACGTTTCCCATCCTTAGAGTTTTTGTAATCACCTTTTATAATTATTCAATTAACAATTAACATTTTTTCTATGATTTAATATAAATGCTCTATGGGAAAACAATTTTTATTTATTTTTTGATAATTTGTTATTATTAGTTAGTTTTTGGTGAATAATAATGAAGAACTTACGGTTTGGGTGAATGGAAGAGATAAATAATCAGTCCAACACAGTGGCTCTCTGAGCTCATCTTTGAGTCTCTTCAGTTTCAAGTTCTCCTCCTGCCAATTATCAACCAAGCATAATGTGAAACTAACAAATAGTTAATTAACAACTATTTCTATTTGTAACAAATACTTGATACATTGTGATTAGGATGGTACTATAAAATTATAATCCATATCATCTGAGTAATTTCAAAAATAAAATAAAATTTATTTTAAGGAACACTGATTTAATATTGATTATTTATTATTACTGTAACAACACAAGTGAGGTGGAGCCCGAGGGCAATTTTAAAACTTGTGGAAAGCTCTAAAAGGACAAAGGAACCAAAAAAAAAAAAAAGACAGTGAAGCTGGTAAAAAATTTGAACTGAGATTCGACAAAATAACATTTAAGTACACTCCTTGATAAAATGTAGACTTCCAAGAATGTTATAGTGGACAACAATAATAATAGCTCAAGTTGGGTCAACAACAAAATCATATTATTTCAAAAAATTATTCAACTAAAAAAACACACATTTTTACAACTTTTTATATTTTCACATTAATGAAAATTGGTTAGAAAAAAGAAAAGAAATGGCATACTGTTAATTGTTGGAGAGCGACCGGGCAATCTGAAAGGTATTTAACGGCAAGAGTGATGAGAACTGGGACTGAATCCATGCTAACCAATGCCTTCACTAGTACTTGAAAAGCAATTTGAACAGAACATATATGGACCTTCTTTAGTATAAGTAAACATCTTTAAGGGTTTAGAAACATAATTATTACTCTTACTAATATATTAAGGAGGATTAGTACAAAAAAAATTGAGGAATGACAATCTCTTGACTACCCGATTTAGAAAGGTTGCAACAGATTTCATCAGAGATATGAACAAAGCTATATTTACCAGTTTGCCCATATGCAAAACAAGTTGCTTTGGTCCGCTGAAAAATTATTGGAACAATGGGCTCCACAGTTTCGTGATAAACCTATGGAAAGATAAGAAAACCAAGATTAACTAATGCAAAATGGCCTAATAAATTATTTCCATCACACCAAAACCATAAGTAGCTTGTATTTTCATTTTAGTTTCTTATTTTTGCTTGTGCAGCGTACTCACCTCATCATTTAAGACCTCTTCATTCAGCACGACATCAAAAACAAATTCATGCTTTTCCACAAGATTTTGTTAAGTTAACCTCCTGAATTTTGAGATATAAAACTTTTAACAACATATATGAAGTTCGAAAAAATTTGAACACAATCTATAACTGGGATAGCTTTGATATGAAAAAGGCCAAAATAAGAAAAGAGAATGGTAAAATAAAATTATATATGTTCATGTTATATAAGGACAAACAACAATGCATACAATTATACTCAAAATAAAGAATGAGGGCAAGGAGCTTTTACATCAAACTGAAATTTCAAAATAGTTAAATTTGCATTAAATTTGCAGTATAAGGCTTGACATCATTGTTCTTTTTCCATTAAATAAAACTGTGCCTATATCATTTGTAGAAAAAAAATAAATAAACAGCAAATGCCACAACCATTCTGTGAAATTAAGAACAGAAACTTAGAAGGGGCTGCTTCAGAAAGATATTCCACCCTGACAAAAAGGGATGTTTGGCTATGACAAAAACAATCTTCAAAGTAACCACTTCAAGAAATGGCATGAAATAAACCTCTCCAGTTCACTGATAAAGTGATAATAAAGGCTTTAATTATTTATTTTACAACAAATAAGAAACGTAATCAAGCATTTACTAAGAGAGAAAACCAATGGAAAAATAACACTAGAATCAACTTACGTACATATTTTGGAAAATTGTATAAAATGTAAATAAGGATTTGAACCTAAAGCATATGACTTCAGATATTAAAAAATGTTCAAAATTTAACAAACCTCATCTAGAACTCAAAGATACTTAATTGTATTCCCCCGAATGTAGCATTCTGGCATTCTCCAAAACCTATCTCATCCTGCATTGAATTTTCAGTTTTAGGTTCAACAAAAACTCATAAATAAGCAAAGGGACAAAATTGATTAAAAAACATAAAATACCTTTGAGGTACATATGACTTCACGAAGATGGATATTCATCCAAGTATCACAATTCACCAAATGCCCATTGTATGTTTCCCCATTTTTAAGTTCCACCAACTATCAAAATTATAGCATTAATTAGGGGGCTTAAAAAAATATAATATGCTGTTACTATAAGTTTGCTTCGCTTCTTCAAGCTCCACCCCTTACTAACTAATCTGACAAACTTAAACTCTCAAAACCTGACCCTCCATGCGATTAGTGGAAATTCCTAGGAAAATAATAAATTAAATTTCAACTCTTAACTCCTACAATTCATGTTCTTTTTGTTTCAACAAGCAAAAAAACTCCATGATTTAAAAAAATAATAAAATAATTTCAAATCAGCCAAAACTTGTTGGCTGCTAGATTCTTGGCTATTTGGGAACCAAAATCGTGAGAAACCTAACATCATATTTTAATAAATTTCCTTTCCTATATTTCCTTCTAACAAAGCAGAGCAATAATTTAAATTCAACCCTAGTTTCTTTACATCTACATTTTCTCAGCAACCAAACAAAGACGGCATAAGTATAAAAATGCTCTCAAAAGACAGGACTCTCACCATAGGATGCCCCTGTGTAGTCTTGAGAAGAGAAAGTCGAAGCTGAAATAGACACAACCAAATCATTAAAAAATGATACGACAGATCTCCAAAGTACACCAAAACAAACCAAATCATTAAAAAATGATACCAGAGATCTCCAATGATACCACTTGCCTCTGGTCTCATACCACACACACAGCCACGCAGAGAGAGATAGAGTGCACAGAGATGGCTGCACAGTGGTGAGGTGGTGGTTGGAGTGAAACACAGATAAGAAGTTGAAAAATGAAAAAATATATATATTGGAAAAGAGCATTCAGCAATTTTGCCCCGCTAAATTAGTTCCAGCATAACACCACATGCCTAAATAATGCATGAGCTTCACACACTCTTATTTATGAATTAAGGGTTTCTGTTAATTTCGTACTACAAGGACCACAGGGATTTATGAGGAAACATGTATTTTAGAATGAAAATCTCATATCTAAAAGGATATTGTTTCGAATGAAAATTTTTAATGAGAAATTTCAAATCATAAACATATATTTTCGAATGAGAAATCTCAGATCTGAAACATGTGTTTTTGAATAAGAAATTCCAGATCTCAAACATATTTTTGAATGAGAAATCTCAGATCCGAAACATATGTTTTTGAATAAGAAATCTCAAATCCCAAACATATTTTTGAATGAGAAATCTCAGATCTGAAACATATATTTTTGAATGAGAAATCTCAGATCTGAAATCTTAAACTTATGTAAACCCTAGGAGAAGAAGAATCGACAGGAGGAAAAGCTTGAGAGAGAGAGAGAGAGAGAGAAGAATACAAAATTGAGATTGTAGACGGTGGCGCTCACCTTAGTCAACGGTGGTGATGGTGGTGGCGGTGGAGCTTCGAAATTGAGAGAGAGAGAGAGAGCATCGAAATCGAAATCACTTTGAGATTGGATCTCAGATGAAATTGAGCTGAAGAAGGTTGAATCTTAATCTCTGAGACTGAAGGGTTTAGAGAGAGAGAGAGCGATCGAGTGAGTGAGAGATTTGAGGGATTGGTTTCTCTGAAACTGAAGGTTTCCAGATTCAAAATGAGGGCCTGAAGAGAGAGACAGTGAGAACGATTTTGATTCTCACAGAGCTAAGAGAGAGGGAGGAATAACATTGTAACACATGTGAAGGCGTTAAAAAAACGACTTCTATTCCTTAAGCGGTACCGTTTTAATTAAAATGAAAGGCGACGTTTATAAAACGTCGTTAAAGGTTAGAAACAATGGTGTTTAAAAAACGTCGCTAAATAAACGCCGTTAAATTCTATATTTCTTGTAGTGAAAGGTCAGCAATGTTCTTGTAAACTATAACAATATTTGGTTTTAGCAATCACCTCACTAAATTAAAGAAAAAAAACGCTAATAGAATTAACAATAGAAATATTTTTTTAAAATGTTGACTCTCTTAAATGTCACGTGGGTATAAGAGAAATATATACATATATATATATACTATGGAATTGTTTTATTTAAAATAAAATTAAATTGTCCTAATAGAAAATTAATAGGTACTTTATAGAAAATCGGTCAATCAATCTATCTATATATCCATATATAAAGCAAACTAATGTTTTTCAGAGCATCACTAACAGAACCCCTAAACTCCCCCCATACCTATTTTAAGAGGTTGATGGCTCCCTATATACTTCCATCAACACCCTTAAACACTTTACTAAAATAAGAATTGCTGCGGTCCCTCCCTATTGTAAAGAGTCACTGTAGTTCCCTTATATATATATATATATATATATTTGCTTTACTTTGCTTTGTTTAGGAATTGCAGTACACATTTATGATTTTTATTTTTTTTAAATTTATAATTAAAAATTACATTTTAATAGAATAGAGAAAAAATACAAAGTTTGTTAATAGAATAGAGATAAAATAGAGAGTTTGTTGGGAGAAATAGATAAAAAAGTGATTCTTAAAATAAGGAATGAATCTTTTAATAATATTTTAGAATAAAATTTAAGTTGAGTGGTAAGGAGGTACTTAAATCGCAACAAAGATTTGACTTGTAATTTTACAAGAATCTCAACCATCACATCTTCATGTATGTAATGACTCACCATTTTTTTTTTTTGAGAGGTGATTGAGACCTCCTCAATCATCTACCCCCACCACCCCCACACACACGTGGGGGTTGGTGATTGGGGGAGAAGTAAAAATAAAAAAATAAAAAAAATTGGCCAATCACATCGCAGAGGGGGTCGTGGGGGTCACTTTCTGTGGGGATTTGGATCTTTTTTGTTGTTGTTGTTGTTGTTGTTTTTTTTTTTTTTTTCCTGCTCCAACAAAGGAAAGATGTTTGGCAAAGTTGGGTCCCTCAATCAAAGCCAACGAATTTTTGCACCCTTTTCTTCAAAACGTAAATGAAAGTGGTCGGTTATAAGAATTATATCGAATGAATGCACAAAATGATTTTAAAAAAAAAATTATAATACACAAGCGATCTTAATTCCACAACCAATAGCAATAAAAAATACAGTAGAAAACATGAATCCATAGAAGCCCAATCAATCTAATACGAATAAAGATAAACACACCACCTTTACACCCATTTTAGACACTCATATCATAGAGAGATAGAGGATTAAAACAAGGAGAAATTACTTGTCAATGTATGAGTAAAAAAATATTTTCAAATTAATGATATTTTTTTTATAAATATTAATATGTAAAATCATAATCTTTTTTATCATTTTGTAAATAACTTTTGAAAACAACACTGATAGATAACTTCTCCTTAAAACAAGGTACTAAATTATGTAAGCATTAAATTTTCAGTAGTAGTTGCCGAAAGATCTTTTTTAATCAATAGATATATATAATTTTTTCCCTTTTATTTTCCTTCTCAAATTCAAAATTTAAATTTAATGTATTTCAGTCTAATGTTTCCATTTCTATCAAAACATAAATAAAAGAAGTTCCATACAAAAATAATGAACCTTAAAAAAAACTATATAAATTAATAAATCTTATAAAAAAAATTAGTTGTAAAAAAGAGCGATCGTAGAAATAAATATATTCTTTGCATATATATCCATTTCTACATTAGCTCTTTTTAACAAATATATTTTTCTTGAATTAGAACAAATAAAGAACTTATCACAATTCACAAGCAATACTTGCACAGAGAGAGAGAGAGAGAGAGAGAGAGAGAGTTGACTTGAACCATGGGTAAGGGGTTTCTTGGTTGATGTAGGTAGGAAAATCCCAGAACGTTGATTGACCCTTGTTTTTGCCCAAATATATAGCCCAGGCTTACAACCTGGCCATCGTGCTAGTCACGCTTTCAAGTTTGCAATAGGCCCAAACATATATTGGATGACCTTGCATCATGCCATTATATTAGAAATTAATACCAAAGCATATTCAAATGGGGTTTCGGAAAAAATTATTAGATATTTTAGAATATTATGTAACATTAATTTTATAGTATTTTTAGCTAATGCGAAACAACATTATCACACATAAATCTACTGAATAATCATTCTATCAAAATGTTTATTCTCACATTTAATTCACACACCTTTGGAGTCAATATACTAATTCTATTTTAACTTCTCAAAATTATATATAAGGTTGCATATAAAACTAAAAGTTTTGGATCATTGGAGACATTTTTAAGTAATATTTAGTAATTAAAATGAAGATAGACTAAATTGATCATTCTTTTGCCTCTACAATTACTTGCAATAGAGAATGATAATTTTATTTGTAACTTATTTTCTATCATTTTTTTTAATGAATCAAATATGATAATAAATATTTTGATGATGGAAAATTTTGGGTTTGGAGAGAAATGGGTGGAGTGGATTAGGGTGTGTATAACTTCTGCGAGATTATCTGTGCTTGTCAATGGAGCTCCCACGGAGGAATTCAGTCCTCAAAGAGGTCTTAGACAAGGGGATTCCCTGTCGCCCTTCTTGTTTAATATTGCTGCAGAGGGGTTAAGCATTTTAATGTCAAGAGCTTTGAATTTGGGGATAATAAAAGGGGTGAAGATTGGCTCAGGTGGGGTGGATCTTACTCACCTTCAGTTTGCAGATGATTCACTAATATTGTGTGAAGCCAATGTTCGGGAGGTGCGAAATCTTAAGAAGATTCTGAGGTGTTTTGAGATGCTTTCAGGTCTAAAGATAAACTACCACAAAAGTATAGTTAGTGGAGTGTGTGTTCCAGAGGAGGAGATGTTGGAGTTTGCTTCAGTGTTAAATTGTAAAGTAAGAACTCTGCCATTTCAGTACCTTGGACTCTCATTGGGTGCTAACCCAAGTAGGAAAGCAACATGGAGACCTATATTGGACAAGTTTAGAAGCAAATTCACAAGCTGGAAAAGGAAATTACTTTCTTTTGCTGGGAGACTTACGTTAATTAAATCTGTTCTGTCCTCTCTGCCCATTTACTATTTGTCATTGTATAAATTGCCTCAAGGGGTAGCCAGAGACCTGGATAAGATTCAGGCTTCTTTCCTCTGGGGTGGATTTGAATTGAAGAGGAAGGTTCACTTGGTAAAATGGAAGGAAGTAACTAAACCAGTGGAGCAAGGAGGTTTGGGGGTAAGGAGAGTTAAGGAGGTTAATGATTGCCTTTTGTTGAAATGGAGGTGGAGGTTTGGGGTTGAGAACAAAGCTTTGTGGAGGAGAGTGATTTGTAGCAAATATCAGTTAGAGGAGGGGAGTTAGAGCCCTCATGCTAGCCCCATTAGCAGGTTTTCTAAAATGTGGAAAGACATATTATCAGGATCTGATCAGAGTGGCAATCTGCTGGAGTTCTTTCTGAATAACTGTAAGGTGAAAGTGGGGAATGGCCATAGAGTTAAGTTTTGGGTGGATAAATGGTGTAACAACTTAAGTCTCAAAGATGAATTCCCACTCTTGTATAGGTTGGTAGGTGAAAAGGGTGAGACTCTAGCTGCTATGCTGGATAGGAAAGAGGATGCTGGTGAGTGGGTGTTCCACTTTAGAAGGGAATTGTATGATTGGGAAAGTTTGGAGGCAACCAGATTGAAAAACCTGCTAGAGGCAGGCTCAGTTATTAGGAACTCTGAAGAAGATACACTAGTTTGGATGGCTTCAAAAACAGGGAGTTTTTCGGTTGAATCAATGTACAGATTTATAGTAGATGGTTTTGGTAGCTTCAGTCCAATCAGTAAAAGGATTTGGGTAAAACACATCCCACCTAGAGTTCAATTTTTTGGATGGCTTGCTTGGAAAGGAAAATTAAAGACTACAGAATTTCTTACCAGGATTGGTGTACTGCATGCTAATGCATCCTCAGTATGCTGCCTGTGCAAATCTGGGGTTGAGTCAATTAACCATGTGTTATTGTCTTGCCAAGTGGCTTGGAGTGTGTGGTCTGCAATACTAAAATGGTGGAATGTCCAAGGTGCTTTGCCAGATTCAGTGGAGGCTATTCTTGACTGGTGGGCAGGGGTGAGGTTTAGGAAAAATGTGAGGTTGATGTGGAAAGCTCTTCCTATGGTTGTTATGTGGTCTCTATGGAACCATCGCAATGAATGCTTATTTCGAGATGTTGCCCCAAGTGGGGAGGGTGTTTCTGATCTGATTAAGATTAGAATGGCTGTTTGGTTTAAGGAGGTATTTAAGGATTGTAGGTTCTCTGTGCATGATTTCATTTTTAATTTGGAGCACATTAGATTTTGCTTGGGAGATGGATCCAGGGGTGTTTCATGATGTTGCTTGGGAGAAGGATCCAGGGTTATCTGAGTTGATCTGATTAATCTACTTCAACTGATCTGTTAATCTGCTTCATCTGATCCCACTCTGTTAGCTGCTCTGCTATTCTGTCTTGTTCATTCTGGTAGAAGCTAGTATATTCAAGTCCCATGCAGAACAGGAGAATGTATTCAGTGGTTTGGCTTCTATCTGGATGTTTTGTTTTTGATTGTTCTATGGCTTCTCTGCTCTCATAGGTTTTTGGGCTATCTAATCTGCTTGTTCTGTGATTGCTGTGTCATTGCTGTGTGAATGATCAGAGATGATGCTGATTGATAATGTTAATCCCTGCAGTAGTCATACTGGTGTTTGAACAGAGATATTCTTATGCATTTGAAGGGCGTTTATGGTCTTTGTGGGGTGTTCTTTGGTGGGTTGCATCTCTTGGGTGTTTTTGTTGGTCTGCTGCCATAGTGAGTCTGCTATAGTTGGTTGCATCTGCTACAGTAAGGTTCTGCATTAGGGGTGTTGGCTGA
This sequence comes from Camellia japonica, assembly GCA_030407325.1. Lineage (NCBI taxonomy): Eukaryota > Viridiplantae > Streptophyta > Magnoliopsida > Ericales > Theaceae > Camellia > Camellia japonica. The sequence continues at coordinate 110,667,741 of JAPPVO010000014.1, read as the reverse complement.
GTTAAGACTTCTGTTGCTGTTTCTGTCTTCATCAGTGGAGGGTGGTCTGCATCAGTTTTGGCCTTGATTTCTTTGGAAAATGGTCTGCATTGGTGTGAGGTCTGCTGGGTTTTTTTGTTGCTGGGTGGGAAGATTTGTTGCTGGTGTGAGGTCTGGAGGGTGGTCTGCATCAGTTTCTGTTTTTTTTTTTTTGTTGCTGGGTGTGAGGTCTGCTGGTTTGCATTGGAAAATGGTTTGCATTGGTGCGAGGACTGCTGATCTGGACTGGTTTTGTTGCTGGTATGAGGTCTGGAGGGTGGTCTGCATCAGTTTCTGTTCTTTTGTTCCTGGGTGTGAGGTCTACTGGTTTGCATTGGAAAATGATTTGCATTGGTGTGAGGTCTGCTGATCTGGACTGGTTTTGCTTAGTGCGAGGCTTGTTGCACCAGTCCATAATCCATTCCATGCTCCTTGGAGAGTGGTCTGCATCTCTGGAATGTGGTTTGCATTGGTGTCAGAGTGGAGGGTGGTCTGCATCAGTTTTGGCCTTCATTTATTTGGAATATGGTTTGCTTTAGGGGAGTGATCTGTTTTGACCTGTTTTCTTAGCAGAGATACTCTCAGCAGTGGTCTGCTCTACAGATCAGTGATGTTGTATTGCTGTGATGTTGCTATATCAGATCAGTTTGGGGCTTGCCTCTGCAGAAAGTAAGCCAAGCCCCAGTTCCCAGAGAGTACATAGTGTCCCTTGTTTGAAGTCTGTGTGGGAAGGCAGCATCAAACAGCCATGGTCACTATCTAGGGTGTGTAGTTGAGAGTGTATTTAGTTCAGTGTATGCCAATAATAGTGTTGGGTGGTCCTCTTTCTCGTTGGTCTCTCACCAACTCAGGGGGTGCTAGCAAATGATAGGATGAGCTAGATGGTGCCAACCTCGTTGGGATGATTTAGCTCATTGTGATGCCTTTGCATCTCCCTTTTTCTTTATTGATGTAATTCGCTCTGTACTTGGTACTTGTTTATTCCACCAATAAAGTTCTTTTTTTGCCGATCAAAAAAAAATATAAATAAATATTTTGACAAATTAATTATTTCATTCTACACTACAAAAAATTAAAGTTTTAGAGATCAAAATTTAGAGACAATTATTTTCTAGGAACCAAATATTTTTGTTGCAAAAAGTGTCATTATTATATTTTTAGTAACGAAAATTGCACTAGTGATGAATTATTATCTTTTTCGGATCAAATTTTTTGTCTAAAAAAATAAACTGTTTTGTGACCATATTATTTTGTCTCTAAAAGTGTATTTATTAGTGGCATTTTCAAAATTTTGTTGTTAAAAGCCTTATTTTTGACTTCTCGGGACAATGATAGAAATTGGTCCGTAAATGTATTTTAGAACAAAACTTTCATGAGTAATGATTGAGACCCTCACCCCCACAAGACCCCCACAAATCTGGACTACTCATGATGTGGACCTCACACCACTACAGGAAATGAAACTTTTGACTACTAAAATATTGGTCGCCAAAAGCCCCATGTTTGGTCGCCAAAATTAATTAGTGACTAAATTTTTTTGTCACCAAGTTCGTTGCTTATACCCTGTCGGCGATAATATTGGCGACTAAACTATTTTTGGTCGCCGAAAGTGAATGTTTGGCTACTAAACTTTGGTTAGTCAGCAAAGGTTTTCTTTTGGCGACTAATATTTTAGTCGCCAAAAGTGAACGTGTGATCTGCTGCAGTGGCGATGGCGATCTGCAGCAGTGGCGGTGGTGATCTGCGGCGGTGGCAGTGGCCGTTGCGATCTGAGGTAGTGGCGGTAGTTTGTGGTAAGGTGAAGTGGGGTGAGGTTTGGTGTGGTGAAAGAGAATTTTTGTTGTATGAGAGCTTCGAACAAATTTTTTGGTCTAAACAGAGAACAAGGGCGGGTGTTAAATGATTTGCCTCTAAAAAAATTTCACCTTTAGTGACTAAATTCAGTTTTTGTCACAAATTCTTAATATATAACGACTAATTTTTTTGGTAGCCAAATCTCAATCAACGGCGACTAAAATATTAGTCACCAAAAGTATTAATTTGGTTATTAGTCATTTTACACAATTCGCGACTAAACATTTTGGTCACCAATTAATTTTATAAATCCCTCCAAAATTTGAAATATCTAACTCCAAATATTTTAATTTTTTGGTGACTACATATTTTTTTAGTCGTTGAAAACAAATTTTTGGCTAGCAAATGGTCATCAAAGTTAAAAAGTAAATTTTTGTTTTTAATTCGGCGACTAAATAATTTTAGTAGCCAAAACGAACTATACAGCAACTAAAAATTTCTTTTGTCGCCAAGTGACTAAAAAAAATTTTAGTCCTCAATAATCAATATACTCAGACAAAAAAAATTAGTAGCTAAATATTATACTTTTGCCGACTAATATAATTTTTGGTTGCCAATTCCACAACTTTTGGTGACTAAAAAAAATTAATCTCCAAATCTGGTAGCCAAAAGTGCAGTTTGTTATAGTACACATACATAAGTGGGTTCCACAAATACATGGAGGGCTATAATCACTTTGGAGGTATGGGGGGTCATCCCCAAAGGGGGTCCCAGACATTTCCCAATTTTCACTTTTAGAGACCAAATCTTATATGTTGTAATGCTATTTTGATTTGCTAATGTCACAATAGTATTCGATTCTATTTTTATTAAAATGGTCATTCTTTCTTTTATTTTATTTTTTAGTTAATGTATTCAGAAAGTTATTGAAGATCTATTTTCTTGTGAACGGAAAAAATTCATGTGAAATTTTGCTTTTTTAACTCAAGATTATGTTGGTGGTGTCATGTGGTAGTAGTAAAATTATGGTGGTTTTTGTAGAAAACGATGGCAATAGTTGTGGTGGTGGCGATGTTGACAAATACGATAAAATGAATATGTTATAATTATTAGATCGACTTAATTTTTTATGTGGATGAAATACACCAAGTGTTCGATAAAATGAACAGAGCCTGTATTGAGTCTCATATACCCAAACAACACCCTCTAGTCTAGATGTTGGATTGGACACCATTTTTGTTTTATTTTTCTTCTAATTTTTAGGTTTGAATTTCTGGCAATAAAAAATAAAAGTCCACGCCGAAAGCTCAAATAAAAAATTGAATGTTAACAGAAAAAGTTAAAAATTGAATTAAAAAAAAAAAGTAAAAAAGTAAATACAAACAGAGCAGAAGCCGTACTTCATTGTCAAAAACGACTTATGGATAATCTTATCACGCATTGTGTTGCCCACTTATGAACATCTATAACTAACTTTTATTAATATATACCTTATATACATCTATTTTACATGGTTATTTTAATTGATTTTTTTTGAATCAGGACGCAATTTGGACGGACAAAATCATATGAATAAATTTTTTTTTGTCTCTCAACTATAAAATAAAATGAATCAATATAACATTCTACCCATAAATTTTATATATTACATCATTAATTAAAAGCAACACAACACAATTTTGTATCTCTACAATTATTATCGGTATTCATTTCCTTCTCTTGTACTGCAAGGCATAAGGTGGCAAACATCGTATGAGAAGGATTATTATATATAGTTTTGGTTATTATAGTTTTGATGCTCTAGGTGTCACTAGTCATAAAGTTTTTAGAACACCATGTGATCGTACTCTAAGAGCATGTTTGATTGAGTGGATTAGAGCATGGGATTAGGATTATTAATCCGTGGGCCCAATTATCCTATATTTGTTTTAACATTTTGGTTTAGGATTATTAATCCAATGGATAATTAATCCAACAAATTTGTAGGATTATTAGTAATGGGGTAGGGGTGAGATTATTAATCCAATGAATATTAATCCTATTGGATAGTGAATACCACACTAATTTAATATGATTATTAATACTTCACTATTAATCTTGTGAATCAAACATGACCTAAGATTACTAAATAACTTTTTGTGTTTTTGTGCGTAATGATAAGATGGAAGAAAATCAAGGTCCAGGTTTTTTTCTACAAAATTGGGGATAGTCAAGAGTGGTTTATCGATGACGAAAACATGTATTATTATTTACTATAAAAAATTTAAAATAAAATATTAGAGTCGTTTTAAGGCTATTCTTTCCCAGGGCTCTAAACAATAGGGATTAACTAAAAGAAGTCATATTTTTTTCGTCTTTAGCATTTTTTTTAAACTATGTCATTTTTTTTTTTTTTGCAGTCTGACTTGTGTAGATAAAATTAAAAAGTATTTTTTTTTGAAAATTTCTTGAAAGTAATTAGAAAAGTCAAAATAGGTCTAAACGGTCTACTATTTTTTGGCTTATTTTGAATTTTAAAATTTTCTTTTAGTACGTTTCGTTGAGTTGAATGGAAAAACTTACAACTTTTCAAAAAAAAAAAATACTGAAATTGAAAATTAGTAATAATAATAATAAAAAAAAAACTCACCAAATAAGTAAATTCCAAACACCCATTAATCATTTCAAAAAGCAACCTCCTTATTCAGCATCAAATTAGGATTACCTTGTCCTTATTAGTGAGAGTACCTCAACGGCATTTCCCCCCTTTACTTCAGGATTAGGATTATTTTTGCATTACGCAAAATTATTAAATTTTGATAATGGTTTTCTAAAAGCATGATCCACTTTGGGAAAATTTTAAATTGAGGAAACAAGAACACGTTACACTACTACAATAGGGAAAGGTCACACTAAAAAAAAATAAAAAATGTCTCATTTTTTAAAGAATTGTGGTAAAAAAAAATAGAGGTAATATTTCATCTCAGTTTATTAGTTTAAATGAGATGGTATCTACTCTTTTGTCTCAGTTATAGAAAAAATTGAGATAATATTTAGAAAATGTTATAAGTTCCAAATTTTCTATTAAATAAATGACTAAATGTCTCACATGAGTGTGAGGTTCACAAGCTTCTTTGGTTTGAAAACCTTGAATCTGACTTCAGATATCGTCAGTGTAAGCTATTTCTCTCTCTCATCTGTGATTTTTCGCCTTTCTAGTGAAGCCGAACTTATCAAAACTGGAACATGCTTAATGTTTTTTTTTTTTTTTTGGTTTTTGTTTTTGTTTTTGTTTTTATAGGCAAATGAAAGTTTTATTGATGCATCAATATGTGAAAACAGAGAGGGGAGATACAACAACAAAACAAAGCATGCGAAGGGGGAAGGTTTAAAATGAATCCCAACCCAACAAAGTTGGCACTGACCAAAAGGCAAGAACAAAACATCCCAAAGCATGAGACACTAGGGAAGGAAGGCAAGATGCCAAACAAAGCCCTAGACAAAACCCATAAAAACAACCAGAAAGAAATAAACTAAAAGTAAACAAAACAGAGCAAACTGAAAAAACATAATTCTTTGTTTTGATCTTCCGAATGTCTTGAATATAGAGAACAAAGTCTTGGATCGAAAAGCTAGTGAAATCCGAGTTGAATTTTGTCCATAAGGCTAAATGAACTAAAATTTCCAGATTAGGTTGGATGCCACTGAATCCTTGCTAGCCATAAATTCCAACATATGCATGGGAACAGAGCCAACCAAATGATTTTCTTCAGATTTCTCAACCAAAGAATGAAACAAATCCAATCCATACCCCAGACACTCCAAAGAATGAAACATGCTTAATGTTGAAAACAAAAGAAATTATTCAAAAAGAAAGTTCTCAAATGAGTAGTTTATTCTCTTATTTTTCTCATTTCTTTTGTCTTTGGCTAATTTAAAATTCAATTACATCCTAATTTAAAAATCCGAATACATCCTAAGTATCATCAGAACTAGAATCAGTGAAATCATAATCTGTTTGATTATCCCGCCTCATGTCACAGAGAACATCCAACTTAAGAGGAAGTGTAGTATATGAATGATACAATTCCTCGTCTCTTCTTTGAATAGAAACCAGGCTCTCATGGTAAATAAAAGCCTGAAAAGCCACAGTTCCAAGCTCCCTCATCTCAAGGATAATAGGGTCTACTAAGACCAAATTCCCATCCACAACTTGAATGAGGATCTCACCATTCTTCCAAAATCCAAGAGGAATCGCTCCTACAAAAGGTCCAGTTATTAATTCTCTTGTCCAACATTCTTCTTTCCATACCCAAATGTTGAAAACGTTTGGTGTGTCGAAATCTGTTGGATAACATTGTTTCCAAGCAAGACAGCCTTTGTAAACCCTAGAATAATGTTCAACAAGATTAGTTCCTGGGTGAGGGCAACCTAGCTCTGGTATCCCTTGGAATGGCAATGGTTTAGTATGTTGATCCTGCTCTAGTATCTTCTGAAACACCTCATAGACCATATGAAATGGAAGTTTCATAGAATGTCCATTTTTGTCATATGTGTTGATATCACCCCATGTGAAAGGGGTGATGCTCTTCAATCTGAAAGCAGCTTCTTTGATGTCCTTGATTGCGGCTGCCAACCGACAAGCCGCAAAGGAAGACGATCCACCTTTGACTGACCAGCTGGCCATGTGCAAGGCCAGCCAGCTCTCTCCCATTTGTGTGTATATATAGAGAGGGTGAGAGCTTAATATACGTGTGCTTCACAACAAGAGAGAATACAGATAGTGTGTAATATTTTCTCCATATAGTGAATCCGCTGCCCGTGGACGTAAGCGAGTTGCCGAACCACGTTAAATCTCTTGTGTTATTGCTTTTGTGTGTTTCCTGGTGTGCCCCCGATCCACAACAATTGGTATCAGAGCTCGAGTTGTGAAAAATCGAATTTTTTCCGAAAGTGCCCAGATTTCGAAGTGCTCGAAATCAACTTTTGAGCATACTAGGAGCAACATCTCAACGAGAGGAGTCCAACCAAGCAAATCATAGCACCAAAGGATGCCGGACGCGCCCTCACGCGCTACCTGAAGAAAGCGTGTGAAGCTTAGTCGCAACACGCGCCTGCACGCGCCGCTCAGTTAACCGGCGCATTAACTCTGTCTCTCACATAAGTCCCATGCGCGGCGCAAGGAAGACGGCGACTAAGGGAGAGCGCGTGCACCATACGCGCAAGCCACGCGGAGCCAAGTTAGCAGCCACGTCATCGCCACGTTAGCGCCACATGTCAGCCAGCTAGACACATGTCAGCCACGTCAGCCTTTCGTTGACCAGTCAACCCGGGTGCAGAGAGTGATCCAGTGCTGCACGGCTAAGCAGTAGCCACAGATCTGAGGTGTTCAAACTGTTTTGGCCAGATCTAAGTCATTCGGAGTCCGTTTTTGACGATCCAATAGTGTTTTCCAACTATTTGGAGTATTCCGGACACATCCGTACAGTCAAATTTTTGAATTGAAGTTTCTAAAAAAAAAAACAGTTTAATGGCAGAATCTACAGAGACCAGATCAACCGAGTCCGTAAGTAATCCAGCGAGTACAAGCAACTCTAGGCATTGGACCCCGGTGTCCCATGCTAAGTTCGAGGTAGAAAAGTTTGATGGAAGCAGCAACTTCGGCATGTGGAGATGCGAAGTTAAAGATATGCTTGTCCAGATGAACCTGCACTTCACTCTGGGAACAAACCAGATGACCTGGACGGGAGAGAATGGGAGAAGGTGAATCTCCTGGCCTGCAGTTCCATCCGACTTTGCCTTGCAAAAGAGGAGAAGTACGCCTTCACAGAATATGATATTGCGAAGGACCTTTGGAAGGCGCTGGAAGATAAGTTCATGACAAAGAGCATTGAGAACCGGCTCTACTTGAAGAAGAGGTTGTTTCGTTTCGACTACAAGAAAGGTATTTCGATGAACGAACACCTAAACAACTTCAACAAAATTCTTACGGATTTGAAAAATTTGGATGATCACATTGGTGATGAAGATAAAGCACTGTTATTGTTGAATTCCTTGCCTGACTCATATGATCATCTCACTACCACTTTACTGTACGGTAAAGAAAAGATCAAGTATGTTGATGTTGCAAATGCCTTGGTAAACAATGAGTTCAGAAGGAAAGATAAGTCTGCAAATAGGGACTCAGCATCCGAGGCATTGACAGTCAGAGGTAGAACAAATAACAGAAGATATGCAGGGCGAGGAAAGTCTCGCTCAAAATCCAGAGGGAAATCATCAGACAGAAGATGTCTTGCAAAAGACGAGTGTGCTGCTTGTCGCCAGAAGGGGCATTGGGCAAAAGATTGTTCCAATAAAGACAAGAAAGAAGAAAAGGTGAACGTTGCACGAGATGGAGATAATGGTGAAGGATCAACCTTCACAGTTTCATCATATGGCCAGTCTGATGAATGGATTATGGATTTCGGATGTTCCTACCACATGTGTCCTAACAAGCAGTGGTTCTCGAGCTTACGAGAGTTCGATGGAGGATTTGTGCTGATGGGCAACGACCAAGCTTGCCAGACAAAGGGGAATGGAATAATTTGACTGAAGATACATGATGGAATAATCAAAATTCTTGAAGATGTTCGGTATGTACCAGATCTGACAAAGAATGTCATCTCAGTGGGAGTTTTAGACTCCAAAGGTTACAGAGTAACTATGGAAGGTGGAGTCCTCAAAGTTGTTCGAGGAGCATTTGTTACAATGAAGGGTACTCGACAAGGAAATTTATATTTCCTAGACGGCTCTACAGTCACAGGGAGAGTGGCTGTCTCCACCAGCTCAGAAGATGATGCATCAGACACTTCCAGACTTTAGCACATGCGCCTAGGACATGTTGGTGAGAAAGCTTTACAAGGGTTGGTAAAGCAAGGCCTGTTGAAAGGTGCCAAAACAGGGAAGCTTGAGTTCTGCGAGCATTGTGTACTGGGCAAGCAAACAAGAATCAAGTTTGGTACTGCTATTCATCGTACCAAAGGAATTCTAAACTATGTTCACACCGACGTATGGGGTCCTTCCAAGAATGCTTCGTTAGGAGGTAAACACTACTTTGTGTCGTTCATTGATGATTTCTCAAGAAGAGTTTGGATTTACACAATGAAGCATAAAGATGAAGTCTTAGACATCTTTCTTATGTGGAAGAAGATGATTGAGACCCAGACAAGCAGAAAGATTAAGAAGCTCAGATCTGACAATGATGGGGAATACACATCAGATCCCTTCTTTGAGGTTTGCCAGAATGCCAGGATAGTGACACATTTCACAGTTCCTGGAACACCGCAGCAAAATGGAGTTGCAGAACACATGAACCGCACTTTGGTGGAAAAAGTGATGTATGCTGTCACATTCTGGATTGAGCAAGGCATTTTGGGGCGAGGCATTGAACTATGCTCGTCATCTTGTCAACAGACTACCTACTACAGCACTAGATGGCAAGACTCCTATGGAGGTATGGTCAGGAGTGCCAGCTACTGATTATGATCAGTTACGTATCTTTAGATGTCCAACTTATTTTCATGTTACAGAATCTAAGTTGGATCCAAGAGCCAAGAAAGCCATCTTCTTGGGCTTCAGTGACGGTGTCAAGGGATACAGACTCTGGTGCCTTGAATCAAAGAAAGTTGTCACTAGAAGAGACGTTACCTTTGATGAGTCTACAATGCTGACGCAGCTAAATCCTCAACAGAATGAGGAAGCATTGAAGAAGTCAGTGCAGGTGGAGTTTGAGACTCCAGCAAAGACTAGTCAGCCAATTAACCATCCTGAAGAAGTCTCAGAGGATAGCTCTGAAGAGAGTTCAGATGAAAATGAAGATCCAGAGGCCCCACAACAGTCAAAACCCATTGCAATCAGAAAAGGAAAAAGGGTTACTAAGCAACCCAGTTGGATGACCGATATGGTAGCCTATGCACTTCCAATCATTGAAGACAATGTTCCTTGCACTTTCAAAGAAGTCGTGCAGCATACAGAAAGTGTCAATTGGAAGGAGGCTATGGATGAAGAGATTGGGTCACTTCACAAGAACCAGACTTGGGAGTTAGTGCAACTTTCAAAAGGCAAGAAAGCAATTGGGTGTAAGTGGGTTTACACCAAGAAAGAAGGCATCCCAGGCAAAGACAACATCAGATTCAAAGCTAGATTGGTAGCTAAAGGCTATGCTCAGAAGGAAGGAATAGATTACAATGAGGTATTCTCACCTGTTGTGAAGCACACGTCTATTCGTATCTTGTTAGCTTTGGTTGCACAGTTTGATCTCGAGCTCGCCTAACTCGATGTCAAAACTGCCTTTTTACATGGAGATCTTGAAGAGGAGATATACATATCCCAGCCATATGGTTTCAAAGTTGCTGGAAAAGAGAATTGGGCTTGTAAGCTGAACAAATCGTTGTACGGATTGAAGCAATCCCCAAGACAGTGGTATAAGCGATTTGATCGGTTCATGATAGAGAAAAGCATACACAAGAAGTCAATTTGATCATTGTGTATATTTCCGTAAGCTTCTAGATGGTTCCTTCATCTATTTGCTCTTATATGTAGATGATATGTTAATTGCATCTAAGAGCAAGGTGGAGATTGACAAACTCAAGGCACAGTTGGCAAGAGAGTTTGAAATGAAAGATTTGGGAGAAGCAAAGAAAATTCTTAGCATGGAGATCAAGAGAGACAGGAAGAAGGGCACGGTTTATCTGACACAAACCCAGTATCTAAAAAAGGTGTTAGACAGATTTGGCATAAATGGGAAAACCAAAGTTGTGAGTACACCATTGGCCCCTCATTTCAAGCTCAGTGCTTTGATGTCTCCACGCACAGAAGAAGAACGAAAGCATATGGCACAGGTTCCATATGCAAATGCAGTTGGTGCATTAATGTATGCTATGGTTTGTACAAGGCCTGACATCTCGCATGCTGTGAGTATGGTAAGCAGGTATATGCATGATCCAAGAAAAGATCATTGGCAGGCAGTGAAATGGATCCTAAGGTACATACATGGCATGGTCAATCTGGGATTGAAGTTCGAGAGAGATAACCGACTCGGACAGAATCTGGTTAGATATATGGATTCAGATTATGCTGGTGACTTGGACAAACGCCGATTAACAACAGGGTATGTATTTACGCTTGCTAAAGGATTGGTGAGTTGAAGGTCAACGCTTCAGTCAACGGTGGCTTTGTCTACTACAGAGGCAGAGTACATGGCAGTGACAGAAGCCTTTAAGGAAGCCATTTGGCTACACGGGTTGATTGAGGACTTGGGCATTGTTCAGAAGCACGTTGAGGTGTACTGTGACAGTCAGAGTGCCATTTGTTTGGCAAAGAACTAGGTTCATCATTCCCGCACCAAGCACATTGATGTCCGTTTCCATTTTATCCGAGAAATTGTGAATGAAGGGGATATTTTGCTTCAAAAGATTAGTACTGCAGATAATCCGGCCGATATGCTCACAAAAGTGGTTTCTGGGATCAAGTTCCAACATTGTTTGGACTTGGTCAACATCTCTCGGAACTAAGCACCTTTCAGGTGCAAGGCAGTGTTGATCGATCACTATAGACAGAGGGCAAAGGCATGATAGTCAAGGGCATCCCAGCAGGGGGTACAGGACATCTAATCAAGGAGTGTATGATATCTTGGTTACACAAGTTCAAGCATAGCAGGTGAAGACATCCGAGACAGGAAGCGTGGAAGAGATCTGTGGGAGATAGGAGCAGAGGCTCTCTCCAAATCAGAGAGTGGTGTAAGTTGAGTTGAGGATGTAGGATTCCCTCCTCCTCTTGTATCTCTGGTGTATTATCTCTAGCTTCAGGAGATGCAGACTATGTTGAATTTTAGGCGTGACAAGATTAGCAGCAGTGTGTGCAATAGATCACCTCACATGGGTTGAAGGGGTGATTTTTTGATATCACCCCATGTGAAAGGGGTGATGCTCTTCAATCTGAAAGTAGCTTCTTTGATGTCCTTGATTGCGGCTGCCAACCGACAAGCCGCAAAGGAAGATGATCCACCTTTGACTGACCAGCTGGCCATGTGCAAGGCCAGCCAGCTCTCTCCCATTTGTGTGTATATGTAGAGAGGGTGAGAGCTGAATATAGATGTGGTGAGTTGTGAGGAAGAGAGAATACAGAGAGTGTGTAATATTTTCTCCATATAGTGAATCCGATGCCCGTGGATGTAGGCGACTTGCCGAACCACGTTAAATCTCTTGTGTTATTGCTTATGTGTGTTTCCTAGTGTGCCCCCGATCCACAACAATATGCATACCAGTAGTAAACTCCATCCATGGAAGTGTGGAACTCAAAAGAAGAAAACACAAAACATTCAGGAAAAAAACCCTTGAAATCTCTCCAAGAATCATCACACAACGAATATTTAGCAATATGTTTAAGGTAACATGCTGGAAGAATAAAATTATACAGGTCATCAAGGGTGCTATCCCAGTACATCCTAATCGAAACCACTTTATAATCATCAGTGAAAGGATCCATCCCAAACCCAAAAGCATTATTCTCGAATTCCATTCTTGGAGGAATGGTTTCGAGGTATGTTTGTCGTGGAAGAGCTCTGAATTCTCTGTTTGCCAGATTCCACAACGCTATAGAATCGGCATAGATTAAGAGACAAAAAATGCCATTACAAGGACCCATAACTCGTGCTTCTACACTCAACTTTAGACCGAGATATTCAAATACTGAAACTGTAAGGCCATATTTGTTTGGGTGGACATGTGCTTTGGATTAGACTAATAGTCCAATAAAATTATTAATCCAATGTTTGGTTAAAAAATTGAGGTACGGATTAACAATTCATCTGGATATGGTATCCCATATATGATGGATTATTCAATCCCACAAAGAGGGGTGGGATATAAATTGAGGGATTAGCCAAAGTCTGGACTAACTCATCAAATGACCAAATTAACTCTCACTATATATCTATATTTGTTGATTATCTTATTCCATAACCTTCACTCTTCTTCGACATTGCTGTGATGAGATGAGAGTCTTCAAAGTTCATTGCCGATCTTGAGCCACTGATCACCGATTTGGAGCCACCATTTACGAATCTGAAGCAACTGTTCATCGATTTGGATCCACCATTGGTTGATTCGCTAATCTCAACAAAGCAACTGTTCATCGATTTGGATCCACCATTTGTTGATTCGCTGATCTCAACAAATTTCAGTGAGTAAATTTTATTTATTTATTTTTTATTTTTCCATTGATATTAGGTTTGAAAGAAGGTGCTATTACGTGGTTTGATTTTCTATGAATCTTTGTTTTACATTGGTGTTGTTATAGTTATTGTTCTTTCTCTCTCTTCATCTTCATAGATCCATATCTAGGGTTATGAGTTTTTAACTCACATTAAAATCTCAGATTTGTTGATTGTGGGTTCATATTGTTAGATTTGTATGTATTTCCAAAACCAGTGTTAAATTGTGTTGTTTATTTGTGATTCGATTAAGTGATTTATTATGAGCATGTTTGAATTTGGTGTTTCCATAAATAAATAGCCTTATAATGTCTGGAAAACTTGAATATGCAAATTCATAGTGGGAGTGACTAGAGTTGCAGGCAAGTTTTTTTTGACTGTGGATAGACACAACACTCGATAAATGTTTCTAATTGCTTATTGGGGTTATAACTTGTATGTAATACCTTGCTAGAAAATCTTAGGGCTTGTTTGGAAGTTCATAGCTTTAGCCGAACAAAAAACGTGATTCTATTCTTGAAGAGGAATCATTTGTCACTTACACCTTGTACAGAAGTTCACCTCTAAAAGAACATAGGGAAATTGTAGGAATACATCCTTTTGAGGTGCTTATTTTTCTTTGGGAAGAAAATCATCATGGCAATTTTACAGAGTCACGAGAAATTAGGTGGCAGTTTGACCCTAGTGACCTAACCACAATTGTGGAAGTAGAACTCTAATGCCACAAATATAACGGAAAATGATGTTTTACTATTTATCCGATAATTTTGGAAATATTTTATTTCTATTAAGCACAACAACATATTTTATTTTCCCTTGTTGAGAAAGTAAAGTGCCATTTTGCATTGATCACGGATTTCCTTCCTTTCCTCCCTCTCCCCCATCTGTGTATCTATCTGTCTCTCTGTGCAATCGATTTGAACCACATTCCCTGTTGCTATACCTCATCTGACCTCCATCGCTGACCATTGCATTCTCATGGTTGCTTTCTTTTACTATAGCATCATTTTCTTTGACTTAATATTGCTTGAGTTTTTTGTTCTTTCAGAGTTCGCTTCAGTTTTGATGTTTTGTTTTGATTGCTTTAATTTTTGGGATCTAACTGGAAACTCAGCATCTTCGAACATGTTTTTATAATGATCCTACAAATAAATAACCTTTTAGTTAGCATTTTTGAAGTACTTGCCTAGTTTTTAAGAGTTCATATCAATGTATTTTTTGATTTTGAAAGTAATGAAGGTTTCTTGGAAATGCTAACGTAATTGTGGCTAGTGTTAATCTTTGTTTTTGTTTCTTAGAAAGCCTTACTGTTCTGATTTTTCTTCTCTAGTCATGAATTTCTTCTTCCCTCCCTGCTTCTCACTCTCCCCCACCTAATAACATCAAAAACCCTTTTATCAAATCATCTCACTGCAGCCTTACCTTGGTACCAAAATCAAAACAAAAAGGTATATGAAGTACACATTTACAACTGTGTGTGTATGTGTATGTGTGGAAAGAAGAGTAAATCTTAACATGGTGAGTAAAATATAGGACACTTGAACCTAATTTTGCATGGACTGAGAAATGATGAAATCTTGTTTTTTTGGCACTGGTGAGAGAAGAGCAGATAGCTACTTTGGCTGCCATTGTTACAGAAACTGTATGCCCTGTTTGTTCATCATCCATTGACCCATCATATATATCTTGCTTTGTTTTTGGATATGGTTGTTGTGGCATTGATATGTACTAGTCTAGATATTATAAACATCAGCTATCCACTTAAACATCTGAACAACATGCCCCAAATGGCCCACTTCCCCACTGATAACTGAAACTCATCATCTAGGTGTAACCCACGAGCTATCCCATTCACCATTATTTGGTATTAATGCTTTAATGAACATTGTCAACAATGGAATAAAATAGGACAATGCCTTCAAGGCCGGCTACCTTATGAAATTAGAGGAGAAATTGTTGGAGATGCTACCTGGGACAAACCTTCGCAGCACTCCCCACATCGAATCAAAGATAAAGATATGGAAGAGGCACTACAACTGTGTAGTAGGCATGCTTGGTACTAGTGGTTTTGGATGGAATGACACTGAAAAAAGAATTGATGTTGAGTGTGATAGTGTGTGGGAAGCATACGTTCTGGTAAAATACTTTCTTTAAGTTATATAAGTTATTAATTTTTTAATTCATTTTTCTTTAATCTTAAGTTAGAGATATTAATTGAAATTGGTTATTGTAAAGGAAGAGCGATGCGAAAAACCTACGAAACAAAAGTTTTCCTTATTTCGACTCATGGATCCACATATTTGGTAAGCATCGAGCTATGAGGGAGTTTGCTGAAGGGCCTGCTGATGCAATTGATGCTATAAATGCTGAGGAAGAATTGTTATTCAACAGTCTTGCAGATGATGGCACATTTCTTGAACATATGAGTATTAACAGTCATATTGGCGAGGGAATAAATTGCTCCAGCTCATCAAGTCAACGACCACCTGAAAGTTCTACAAAAAAGAATGACAACAAGAAAAGGCCTACAGGTGATGATGATGTAGTGGAAGGGTTGTCCATGATTGCTAACAAGTTGGGTGAGGTATTTTCTACCACTGATGAAAAGTTGAATTTCATTGGTCGAAGGATGGGTTATGGACATGATCTCGCATCTGAACGGGCAAGATTGAATGATGAACTCATTAAGTTGCCAATTACTCTTGATGAACGGCTAGATGCTTGTGAGATCATATTACAAAGTGCTCAAAAGCTCGACATATTCTTCAGCTTGACACATGATGACAAACTAAGGTGGGTGATGAGGTTATTACATAGGAGTGCTCCATGACAAAATTGTGGCTCTTTTATGTCCTTCTACGTATTTAGTTTTTTTTATTACTCTAATGCATGTAATAAAGACTTGACTTTTTGCTTCTTTTTTTTTTTTTTTTGTTGAACTACTCATATTTTGCTACTTCATGTTGCAATCTGCTACTTCGAATGCTTATTTTGAAATGATGAATGGTAGATTTATATTTCTACAATTTTCATAATTGAATGATTTTTGATATTTTTTTTGTTCGAAAAAAAAGAGAGTTAAATTTTGTTTGAATGAATGCCTTTTTGAATTTGGGCAGTGAATGATTAGATGATTAAAATAGTAGTGCATATTTTTTAATGATTGCTTGTATATGTATAAATTTTATAGTTGAATGATTTTTTTATTTTTCTATTAAAAAAAAGTGGGTTAAATTTTGTTCAAATAAACACTTTTTTGAATTTGAGCAATGAATGGTTAGATGATTAAAATAGCAGTATATTTTTTTAATGGTTGCTTATGCATATATAAATTTTATAGTTGAATGATTTTTTTATTTTTCTATTAAAAAAAAAAAGTGGGTTGAATTTTGTTCAAATGAATCGAAATGGATGTGGAGCAACAATATGAAAATTTGTTTTAAAAATTATAACACATTTTAGTGCAAAATTTTACATTAATTATAATAGGGGTATTATGGTCAATATATTGGATGTCCCATATCCTATCATGTTCTATTTATACAATCCCCTTAAACAAACATCGGATTGGATAATATATTATTAATTCCTCCTTATAATCCTAACTCAATCCAAACATAGGATAGGATACACAATCCAAAGGATTCGTAGTCCTAGGACTAATAATTGTAGTCCTAGGATTATTAGTCATGAAAATGCTAATCCAGTCTAATCCAGTCTGCCCAAACAAATATAGCCTTACTGTGATGTGGAGGACGACCCAATTGCGTCGCCCCTTTGGCCAACGAAAGTTGAAAGTGAATTCTTATCATTTCTAGTCAAATTGTTGCGATTTGCTTGAAGCCACTGCAGAAGATGAGAATGAGGATGGTAGAGAAAGAAAGAAAGGGGACGGAGTTGAACGAATTCACTCCTAAATGGAGAACTGAGAGTAAGGAGGTTGAATTGCTCATGGGGAAAGAGAGGTAGCAGTGCTCTGTTTACAAAAGAAGAATAACTGGACTGCTCATGCGTCAAGACAATTTTCGACTATTTATTGTGGTTGGGTATTTTTTTTTTTTTTTTGGGATCAATAAGGGCAAACTTTATTTCATAATAATAACTAGTTGGCTACCCAACTTAGGGTAGCCATCTCACTATTCTCATTGCATGCAAAAGTTTCTAAAGAACAAGGTGATTGAGGATATATTACAAAAGAGCATGTTCATTAGAAAGAGCAAGATTAGCTAATTTGTCAGCAGGGTTGGGTGTTTTTATATGCATATGAATATGACTTGCATATCAATTTTATATGTACGTGAATATAACTTGCATATCAGTTATGTTGTGTTTGGTTAGAGAATTTGAGGAGGGATTTGGAAAGAAAAAGAAAAATGTGTATGAAATTGGGTCAATTATAAGTATGTTTTATTTACATTTTACCTACATTTTCCATTTCTGTTTCCAAATATCTATTCAAATCTCCCAACCAAACACAGTATTAATGAGTCCACTAAAAATTCATCTCTTACTCTCTATTCTTTCCTTTCCATCAATGAATACAACTTGCATATCAATTTTGTATGCACGCGAATATGACTTGCATATCAGTTAGTGGGTCCACTAAAAATTCCTCTCCTTCGAAAGACTTTTCTCCTTAGATGAAAATTCTTCCCATTCTACGAAGTTGCTCCCTTTTTGTACATGCTGTCGACTTGTTGTTGGAGAGTGGAGTTTTTCTATATTTGAATGATAGATTATGTCGTTGGTTCTAGTGAGATAAAAAAATCTCAGGTTGGTGGTTTGAATCTTCTTAATTTGTGCATTGAACCATGGCATGAAGGTGAGGGTTTCCATCTTCGTTGAGCTCCCTTGCGACAAGTATGTAATATGACTGACAGGCTAGTTAGAGAAGGGATTGGAGAAATTCTAAGAGTTGTTTTTTTGGGTAAGGGCATTGTGGGTAGGTGAGGAAAACATTCTTGGCATAGAAACAGAAAGAGGGTTGGCGAGACATTTTTTAGAGGTTAACAGTAAACTCACACCACCCGTACAAGGGCTCCCTATTAGTTAAAAACCTGATGTGAATGGTATGAGTGGGGAGCGCTGTATTAATATTACGAGCGCCCCCCCTCCCGGCGCTGATCTGGGCCGTCCATTGATATACTTGTTGACATGTGTATGGATGTAGTTAAAAGGAAGTCACACCCGAGCTCAGGTGGAGCTCCTTTCCATCATTTCATCTTTTTGTTCAAAGAAATTACAATTGATGATTCTTGTAAAAAGTTTATAACTTTAATTACAATTAATATTTATAAAATTTATTATTTAAAATTATTTTTAAAAAATTGTATTGAATTGTAATTTCACCTTTTTATTCTCCACTACCACGCACATGCTCCCATCACCGAGCACCTCCCCTCCGTCATCTTCTCTCTCTACACCACCACCAGTCAAAGCCTTGCACAAAGGTCAAAACCCTACTACAAATGAATTATCACTTAAATCTCAGCTGTAAAAAATCAAAATTTCAGATGATTTAGAATAGGAAAATATTCAAAATCCACAATATATATATATATATATATAATTGTATTTATAATGATGTTATATCATATGTATTAATTTTTTATTTGTTATACATGTCCAACTCCGTTGACACATTACTATAGGTGAATTTGTAAGTTTAAAAGTGTGGGTCTCTAACATTACTCTTTAGAATAATAAAAAAATAATTAAAATATCACAACTCATCAGTTTATCACTTCCTTCTTAGGACTCTTTTAGAAAGTGGCTTATAAGTAATTTATTGGCTTTTTAATTTATTTAGATTATATCACTTCTTTATTTTTTACACATTTTTTTCGTAATAAACAAAAAAAATTAACTTATTTCTAGAGTAGTAGGCACTAAAAAATTCCTAGAACTCGTTGAGTCCCTCTAGAGGGAACCTATGTGATGAACATTACAATAGTTGTTAAACTCATAAGAGACGGTTATATCCGATAAAAATCAAATTTTGTATACTTAAGGCTAATTTGATCAAATGAATTATAGTATAGGATTGAAATTATTAATTTATTTGTTGCAAAACAAATGTGAATAAAAGAGAATTATTTACAATCACACTGTATATTCAGAATTATGAATGTATGGTTAGGATTTAATCTAGACATCACCATTATCATCTCAAGCTACTATTTATTTTATGGGTCTATTAACTTGTACCCAATTTTAGGTATTTAGACATTTTCAATTATTTATCTCAGTAATTTAATTGAATAATCAATTCTATATTAATTTCATAAATTATTAATTGGCTGACTATTAACACAGTTTTTCTTGGGCAATAACTATTAACACAGTTAATAAAAGAGACCTCAGAATTTATCATTGTACAAATGCTTCGTCATGGGTTTGAACTCCTGTGTGAACGTGAAGTGTGAGTCGAGTTATAATTGGGCAAACAAATTACAGTAGTTTTTAATTGGACAAACAAATTACAGTAGTTTGGGTTTAAAAGAGCGCAGAATTTTTGTTAGGGTAAATTTTCTTTGGGTAATAACTACAGTTAATAAAAGAGAACTCAGAATTTTTCATTGTACAAATGCTTCACTATGGGTTTGAACTCCTGTGTGAATGTGAAGCGTGAGTCAAGCTTTAATTGGGCAAACAAATTACAGTAGTTTTTAATTGGGCAAACAAACTAAAGTAGCTTCAGTCTAAAAGAGCCCAGAACTTTTCTGATATGGTAAGTTTTTTTTGGGTAATAACTATTAACACAGTTAATAAAAGAGACCTCAGAATTTTTCATTGTACAAATGCTTCATCATGGGTTTGAACTCCTGTGCGAACATGAAGTGTGAGTCGAGCTTTAATTGGGCAAACAAAGTACAGTAGTTTTTAATTGGGCAAACAAATTATAGTAGTCTGGATTTAAAAGAGCGCAGAAATTTTCTAATATGGTAAGTTTTTTTTGGGCAATAACTATTAACATAGTTAATAAAAGAGACGTCAGAATTTTTCATTGTGCAAATGCTTCATCATGGGTTTGAACGCCTCTGTGAACGTGAAGTGTTGGTCGAGCTTTAATTGGGCAAACAAATTACAGTAGTTTTTAATTGGGCAAACAAATTACAGTCGTTTGGGTTTAAAAGAGCGCATAATTTTTCTGTTATGGTAAGTTTCTTTTGGGAAATAACTATGAACACAGTTAACAAAAGAGACCTCAGAATTTTTCATCGTACAAATCCTTCGTCATGGGTTTGAACTCCTGTGTGAACGTGAAGTGTGAATCGAGCTTTAATTGGGCAAACAAATTACAGTAGTTTTTAATTGGGCAATCAAATTACAATAGTTTGGGTTTAAAAGAGCACCAAATTTTTCGGATGTGGAAAGTTTTTTTTGGGGAATAACAATTAACACAGTTAATAAAAGAGACCTCAGAATTTTACATTGTACAAACACTTCGTCACGGGTTTCAAACTCCTATGTGAAGGTGAAGAAGTCGAGTTTTAATTGGGCAAACAAATTACAATAGTTTTTAATTGGGCAAACAAATTAATGTAGTTTGGGTTTAAAAGAGCGCAGAATTTTTCTGATATGGTAAGTTTTTTTTGGGTGATAACTATTAACACAGTTAATAAAAGAGACCTCAGAATTTCTCATGGTACAAATGCTTTGCCATGGGTTTGAACTCCTGTGTGAACGTGAAGTGTGAGTCGAGCTTTAATTGGGCAAACAAATTACAGTTGTTTTTAATTGGGCAAACGAATTACAGTAGTTTGGGTTTAAAAGAGCCCAGAATTTTTCTAATATGGTAAGTTTTTTTTGGGTAATAACTATTAACACAGTTAATAAAAGAGACGACAGAATTTTTCATTGTGCAAATGCTTCGTCATGGGTTTGAACTCCTGTGTGAACGTGAAGTGTGAGTCGAGCTTTAATTGGGCAAAAAAATTACAGTAGTTTGTGTTTAAAAAAGCGCAGAATTTTTATGATATGCAAAGTTTTTTTTGGGTAATAGCTATTAACACAGTTAAAAAAAGAGACGTCAGAATTTTTCGTTGTGCAAATGCTTCGTCATGGGTTTGAACCCCTGTGTGAACGTGAAGTGTGAGTCGAGCTTTAAATGGGCAGACAAATTACAGTAGTTTTTAATTGGGCTAACAAATTATAGTCATTTGGGTTTAAAAGAGCACAAAATTTTTCTGATATTGTAAGTTTTTTTTAGGTAATAACTATTAACACAATTAATAAAAGAGACCTCAGAATTTTTCATTATACAAATGCATCGTCATGGGTTTGAACTCCTGTGTGAACGTGAAGTGTGAGTCGTGCTTTAATTGGGCAAACATATTACAGTAGTTTTTAATTGGACAATCAAATTACAGTAGTTTGGGTTTAAAAGAGCGCCGAATTTTTCTGATATGGTAAGTTTTTTTTGGGTAATAACTGTTAACACAGTTAATATAAGAGACCTCAGAATTTTACATTGTACAAATGCTTCGTCATGGGTTTGAACACCTATGTGAACGTGAAGAAGTCAAGTTTTAGTTGGGCATACAAATTATAGTCGTTTTTAGTTAGGCAAACAAATTAATGTAGTTTTCGTTTAAAAGAGCGCAGAATTTTTCTTATATGGTAAGTTTTATTTGGGTAATAACTATTAACACAGTTAATAAAAGAGACCTCAGAATTTATAATTGTACAAATGCTTTGTCATGGGTTTGAACTCCTGTGCGAACGTGAAGTGTGAGCCCAGATTTAATTGGGCACACAAATTACAGTAGTTTGGTTTGAAAAGAGCACAGAATTTTTCTGATAGGGTAAGTTTTTTTTGGGTAATAACTACAGTTAATAAAAGAGAACTCAGAATTTTTTATTGTACAAATGCTTCGTCATGGGTTTGAACTCCTGTGTGAACGTGATGCGTGAGTCGAGCTTTAATTGGGCAAACCAATTAAAGAAGTTTCCGTTTAAAAGAGCGCAAAATTTTTCTGATATGGTAAGTTTTTTTCAGGTAATAACTCTTAACACAGTAAATAAAAGAGACCTCAGAATTTTTAATTGTACAAATGCTTCGTCATGGGTTTGAACTCCTGTGTGAACATGAAGAAGTCAACCGCTAATTTGGGCAAACAAATTACAGTAGTTTTTAATTGGGCAAACATATTATAGTTGTTCGGGTTTAATAGAGCGCAGAATTATTCTTATATGGTAAGTTTTTTGGGGGCAATAACTATTAACACAGTTAATAAAAGAGACGTCAGAATTTTTCATTGTGCAAATGCTTCGTCATGGGTTTACACTCCTGTGTGAACGTGAAGTGTGAGTCGAGCTTTAATTGGGCAAACAAATTACAGTAGTTTGGGTTTAAAAGAGCACAGAATTTTTCTGATATGGTAAGTTTTTTGCAGGTAATAACTATTAACACAGTTAATAAAAGAGACCTCAGAATTTTTCATTGTACAAATGCTTCATCATGGGTTTGAACTCCTGTGTGAACGTGAAGTGTGAGTCGAGCCTTAATTGGGCAAACAAATTACACAGTTTTTAATTGGGCAATCAAATTACAGTAGTTTGGGTGTAAAAGAACGCAGAATTTTTTTGATAACGGAAGTTTTTTTTGGGTAATAACTATTAACACAGTTAATAAAAGAGACCTCGGAACTTTTTCATTGTACAAATGCTTCATCATGGGTTTGAACTCCTGTGTGAACGTGAAGTGTGAGTCGAGCCTTAATTGGGCAAACAAATTACAGCAGTTTTTAATTGGGCAATCAAATTACAGTAGTTTGGGTGTAAAAGAACGCAGAATTTTTTTGATAACAGAAGTTTTTTTTGGGTAATAACTATTAACACAGTTAATAAAAGAGACCTCAGAACTTTTCATTGTACAAATGCTTCGTCATGGGTTTGAACTCCTGTGTGTACTTGAAGAAGTCGATCTTTAATTGGGCAAACAAATTACAGTAGTTTGGGTTTAAAAGAGCACAGAATTTTCCTGATAAGGTATGTTTTTTTTGGGTAAAAACTATTAACACAGTTAATAAAAGAGACCTTAGAATTTTTCATTGTACAAATGCTTTGTCATAGGTTTGTACTCTGGTGTGAACGTGAAGTGTGAGTCGAGCTTTAATTGGGCAAACAAATTACAGTCGTTCGGGTTTAAAAGAGCGCATAATTTTTCTGGCATGGTAAGTTTTTTTTGGGTAATAACTATTAACACAATTAATAGAAGAGAGCTCAGAATTTTTCAATATACAAATGCTTCGTCATGGGTTTGAACTCCTGTGTGAACGTGAAGTGTGAGTCGATCTTTAATTGGGCAAACAAATTACAGTAGTTTTTAAATAGGCAATCAAATTACAATAGTTTCGGTATAATAGTGCGCACAATTTTTCTCATATGGTAAGGTTTTTGGGGGTAATAACTATTAACACATTTAATAAAAGAGACCTCAGAATTTTTCGTTGTACAAATGCTTCGTCATGGGTTTGAACTACCGTGTGAACGTGAAGAAGTCGAGCTTTAATATGGCAAACAAATTACAGCTGTTTTTAATTGGGCAAACAAATTACATTAGTTTGGGTTTAAGAGTGCAGAATTTTTCTGATATGGTAAGTTTTTTTTGGATAATAACTATTAACACAGTTAAGAAAGGAGACCTCAGAATTTTTCATTGTACAAATGCTTCGTCATGGGTTTGAACTCCTGTGTGATCGTGAAGTGTGAGTCGAGCTTTAATTGGGCAAACAAATTACAGTTGTTTTTAATTGGGCAAACAAATTACAGTCGTTTGGGTATAAAAGAGCGCATAATTTTTCTGATATGGTGAGTTTTTTTTTTTGGGTAATAACTATTGACATAGTTAATAAAAGAGATTACTGAATTTTTGATTGTTCAAATGCTTTGTCATGTGTTTGAACTCCTGTGTGAACGTGAAGTGTGAGT
The DNA here is from genome assembly GCA_030407325.1 of Camellia japonica. Classification (NCBI taxonomy): domain Eukaryota; kingdom Viridiplantae; phylum Streptophyta; class Magnoliopsida; order Ericales; family Theaceae; genus Camellia; species Camellia japonica. Next base: position 110,643,764 of record JAPPVO010000014.1, on the reverse strand, counting down.
CGAGCTTTAATTGGGCAAACAAATTATAGTAGTTTTAAATTAGGCAAACAAATTACAGTCGTTTTGTTTAAAAGAGCGCAGAATTTTTCTGATATGCTATGTATTTTTTCGATAATCACTATTAACACAGTTAATAAAAGAGACCTCAAAATTTTTCATTGTACAAATGCTTCGTCATGGGTTTGAACTCCTGTGTGAACGTGAAGTGTGAGTCGAGCTTTAATTGGGCAAACAAATTACGGTAGTTTCGGTTTAAAAGAGCCCCGAATTTTTCTGATATGGTGAGTTTTTTTTCGGTAATAACTATTAACACAGTTAGTAAAAGAGACGTCAGAATTTTTCATTGTGCAAATGCTTCGTCATGGGTTTGAACTTCTGTGTGAACGTGAAATGTGAGTCGAGCTATAATTGGGCAAACAAATTACAGTAGTTTGGGTTTAAAAGAGTGCCGAATTTTTCTGATATGGTATGTTTTTTTTGGTAATAACTATTAACACAGTTAATAAAAGTGACCTCAGAGTTTTTCATTGTAGAAATGCTTCATCATGGTTTTGTTCTCAGTGTGAACCAGAAGTGTGTGTCGAGGTTTAATTGGGCAAACGAATTACAGTAGTTTTTAATTGGGCAATCAAATTACAGTAGTTTGTGTTTAAAAGAGCGCAGAATTTTTCTGATATGGTAAGTTTTTTTTGGGGTAATAACTATTAACACAGTTAATAAAAGAGACTTCAGAATTTTTAATTGTACAAATGCTTCGTCATGGGATTGAATTCCTGTGTGAACGTGAAAAAGTCGAGCTTTAATTGGGCAAACAAATTATAGTAGTTTGGGTTTAAAAGGGCACAGAATTTTTCTCGTATGGTAAGCTTTTTTGGGTAATAACTATTAACACAGTTAATAAAAGAGACATCAGAATTTTTCGTTGTGCCAATACTTCGTCATGGGTTTGAACTCCTGTGTGAACGTGATGTGTTGCTTGAGCTTTAATTGTGCAAACAAATTACAGTAGTTTATAATTGGGCAAAGAAATTACAGTCATTTGGGTTTAAAGGAGCGCAGAATTTTTCTGACATGGTAAGTTTTTTTTGGGTAATAACTATTAACACAGTTAATAAAAGAGACCTTAGAATTTTTCATTGTACAAATGCTTCGCCATGGGTTTGAAGTCCTATGTGAACGTGAAGTGTGAGTTGATCTTTTATTGGGCAAACAAATTACAGTAGCTTTTTAATTAGGCAATCAAATTACAATAGTTTGGGTATAATAGTGCGTAGAATTTTTCTCATGTAAATTTTTTTGAGGTAATAACTATTAACACATTTAATAAAAGAGACCTCAGAATTTTTCGTTGTACAAATGCTTCGTCATGGGTTTGAACTCCTGTGTGAACGTGAAGAAGTCGAGCTTTAATATGGCAAACAAATTATAGAAGTTTTTAATTGGGCAAACAAATTGTTAGGGATCGGGAGCACACCAAGAAGCACAAACAAGCAATAACACGAGTTTTAACGTAGTTCAACAAGTCGCCTACGTCCACGGGCAGCGGATTTCACTATATGGAGAGAAATGGAAGAATTACAATGGAAACTATACGCTAATGGTTTTTCTCTATCTCACTCTCCCGTTAGCCTCTCTATTTATACACATTATAGATGAAGGAGAGAGTCTTCCATGTGAGCTGGCTGCCAGCCCTCTTCTTCTCCTTTCGGTGGCCGTCCACCTTTGCGGCTTGTCGGTTGGCAGCCGCATTCCTTGACGTGTTGTGTTGTGCTTTCACATTGGAGAGAATCACCCCTTACATGGGGTGATATCAACAAATCACCCCCTCAACCCATTTGAGGTGATCTAGTACACACATTTCTGCTAATCTTGTTATGTCCAAATTTCAGCATAGTCTGCATCTCCTCACTGAGACGTTTGCATCCCCTGAAGCTGGAGATTACACACCAGAGATACAAGAGGATGAGGGAATCCTACATCCTCAACTCAACTCACACCACTCTCTGATTTGGAGAGAGCCTCTGCTCCTATCTCCCATAGATCTTTTCCATGCTTCCAGTCTCGGGTGTCTTCACCTGCTATGCTTGAACTTGCGTAACCAAGATATCATGCACCCCCTGCTGAGATGCCCTTGACTATCATGCCTTATCTCACAGGACCAGTCATAGGAGCAATAGAAAACTCGTTGTTTATCCCATCAACGTCCTCGGTCTTCTTTACTCGGAGCTTTTCCTCTGAACTATCAGCCTTTGCCCTCTGCACTTCTGAATATTCTGCAGAATATTCCGTCCATAGTGATCAATCAACACTGCCTTGCACCCGAAGGTGCTCAGTTCCGAGAGATGTTGACCAAGTCCAAACAATGTTAGAACTTGATCCCAGAAACCACTTTTGTGAGCATATCGGCTGGATTATCTGCAGTACTAATCTTTTGAAGCAGAATATCCCCTTCATTCACAATTTCTCGGATGAAATGGAAACGGACATCAATGTGCTTGGTGCGGGAATGATGAACCTGGTTCTTTGCCAAACAAATGGCACTCCGACTGTCATAGTACACCTCAACGTGCTTCTAAACAATACCCAAGTCCTTAATCAACCCATGTAGCCAAATAGCTTCCTTAAAGGCTTCCGTCACTGTCATGTACTCTGCCTCTGTAGTAGACAAAGCCACCGTTGACTGAAACGTTGACCTCCAACTCACTAGCCCTTTAGCAAGCGTAAATAAATACCCTGTTGTTGATCGGCGTTTGTCCAAGTCACCAGCATAATCTGAGTCCACATATCCAACCAAATTCTGTCTGAGTCGGTTATCTTTCTCAAACTTCAATCCCAGATTAACCGTGCCATGTATGTACCTTAGGATCCATTTCACTGCCTGCCAGTGATCTTTTCCTGGATCATGCATATACCTGCTTACCATACTCACAGCATGTGAGATGTCAGGCCTTGTACAAACCATAGCATACATTAATGCACCAATTGCATTTGCATATGGAACCTGTGCCATATGCTTTCGTTCTTCTTCTGTGCGTGGAGACATCGAAGCACTAAGCTTGAAATGAGGGGCCAACGGTGTACTCACAGCTTTTGCTTTCCCATTTATGCCAATCTGTCTAACACTTTTTCAAATATTGAGTTTATGTCAGATGAACGGTGCCCTTCTTCCTGTCTCTCTTGATCTCCATGCCAAGAATTTTCTTTGCTTCTCCCAAATCCTTCATTTCAAACTCTCTTGCTAATTGTGCCTTGAGTTTGTCAATCTCCTCATTGCTCTTTGATGCAATTAACATATCATCTACATATAAGAGCAAATAAATGAAGAACCAATCTGGAAGCTTACAGAAATATACACAATGATCAAATTGACTTCTTGTGTATTCTTTCTCTATCATGAACCGATCAAATCTTTTGTACCACTGTCTCGGGGATTGCTTCAATCCGTACAACAATTTGTTCAGCTTACAGGCCCAATTCTCTTTTCCAGCAACTTTGAAACCATCTAGCTGGGACATGTATATCTCCTCTTCAAGATCTCCATGTAAAAAGGCAATTTTGACATCGAGTTGGGCGAGCTCGAGATCAAACTGTGCAACCAAAGCTAACAAGATACGAATAGACGGGTGCTTCACAACAGGTGAGAATACCTCATTGTAGTCTATTCCTTCCTTCTGAGCATAGCCTTTAGCTACCAATCTAGCTTTGAATCTAATGTTGTCTTTGCCTGGGATGCCTTCCTTCTTGGTGTAAACCCACTTACACCCAATTGCTTTCTTGCCTTTTGGAAGTTGCACCAACTCCCAAGTCTGGTTCTTGTGAAGTGACCCGATCTCTTCATCCATAGCCTCCTTCCAATTGACACTTTCTGCATGCTGCACGGCTTCTTTGAAAGTGCAAGGAACATTGTCTTCAATGATTGGAAGTGCATAGGCTACCATATCGGTCATCCAACCGGGTTGCTTAGTAACCCTTTTTCCTTTCCTGATTGTAATGGGTTCTGATTGTTGTGGGGCCTCTGGATCTTCATTTTCATCTGAACTCTCTTCAGAGCTATCCATTGAGACTTCTTCAGGATGATTGATTGGTTGACTAGTCTTTGCTGGAGTTTCAACCTCCACCTGCACTGACTTCTTCAATGCTTCATCATTTTCTTGAGGATTTGGTTGCTTCAACATTGTAGACTCATCAAAGGTAACGTCTCTTCTAGTGACAACTTTCTTTGATTCAGGGCACCAGAGTCTGTATCCCTTGACACCGTCACTAAAGCCTAAGAAGACAACTTTCTTGGCTCTAGGATCCAACTTAGATTCTGTAACATGAAAATAGGCTGGACATCCGAAGATACGTAACTGATCATAATCAGTAGCTGGCACTCCTGACCATACCTCCATGGGAGTCTTGCCATCTAGTACTACAGTAGGTAGTCGGTTAACAAGATGACGAGCATAGTTCAATGTCTCGCCCCAAAATGCCTTGCTCAATCCAGAATGTGACAGCATACACCGGACTTTCTCCACCAAAGTGCGGTTCATGCGTTCTGCAACTTCATTTTGCTGCGGTGTTCCAGGAACTGTGAAATGCCTCACTATCCCTTCATTCTGGCAAACCTCAAAGAAGGGATCTGATGTGTATTCCCCGCCATTGTCAGATCTGAGCTTCTTGATTTTTCTGCCTGTCTAGGTCTCCATCATTTTCTTCCACATAAGAAAGATTTCTAATACTTCATCTTTATGCTTCATTGTGTAAACCCAAACTCTTCTTGAGAAATCATCAATGAACGAAACAAAGTAGTGTTTACCTCCCAATGAAGCATTCTTGGAAGGACCCCATATATCGGTGTGAACGTAGTCTAGAATCCCTTTGGTACGATGAATAGCAGTACCAAACTTGATTCTTGTTTGCTTGCCCAGTACATAATGCTCGCAGAACTCAAGCTTCCCTGTTTTGGTGCCTTTCAATAGGCCTTGCTTTACCAACCCTTGTAAAGCCTTCTCACCGACATGCCCTAGGCGCATGGACCAAAGTCTGGAAGTGTCAGATACATTATCTTCTGAGCTGGTGGAGACAGCTACTCTCCCTGTGACTGTAGAGCCGTCTAGGAAATATAAATTTCCCTTTCGAGTACCCTTCATTGCAACAAATGCTCCTCGAACAACTTTGAGGACTCCACCTTCCATAGTTATTTTGTAACCTTTGGAGTCTAAAACTCCCACTGAGATGAGATTCTTTGTCAAATCTGGTACATACCGAACATCTTCAAGAATTCTAATTGTTCCATTATGTATCTTCAGTCGAATTGTTTCAATCCCTTTTGTCTGGTAAGCTTGGTTGTTGCCCATCAGCACAACTCCTCCGTCGAACTCTCGTAAGCTCGAGACCCACTACTTGTTAGGACACATGCGGTAGAAACATCCAGAATCTAGAATCCATTCATCAGACTGGCCATATGATGAAACTGTGAAGGCTGATCCTTCACCATTATCTCCATCTCGTGCAACGTTCACCTTTTCTTCTTTCTTGTCTTTATTGGGACAATCTTTTGCCCAATGCCCCTTCTGGTGACAAGCAGCACACTCGTCTTTTGCAAGACGTCTTCTATCTGATGATTTCCATCTGGATTTTGAGCGAGACTTTCCTCGCCCTGTATATCTTCTGTTATTTATTCTGCCTCTGACTGTCAATGCCTCGGATGTTGAGTCCCTGTTTGCAGATTTATCTTTCCTTCTGAACTCATTATTTACCAAAGCGCTTGCAACATCAACATACTTGATCTTTTATTTACCGTATAGTAAAGTGGTGGTGAGATGATCATATGAGTCAGGCAAGGAATTCAACAGTAACAGTGCTTTATCTTCATCACCAATGTGATCATCCAAGTTTTTCAAATCGGTAAGAATTTTGTTGAAATTGTTTAGGTGTTCGTTCATCGAAATACCTTTCTTATAGTCGAAACGAAACAACCTCTTCTTGAAGTAGAGCCGGTTCTCAATGCTCTTTGTCATGAACTTATCTTCCAGCGCCTTTCAAAGCTCCTACGCAATATCATATTCTGTGAAGGCATATTTCTCCTCTTTTGCAAGGCAAAGTCAGATGGAATTGCAGGCCAGGAGATTTACTTTCTCCCATTCTATCCCGTCCAGGTCATCTGGTTTGTCTCCCAGAGTGAAGTGCAGGTTCATCTAGACAAGCATATTTTTAACTTCGTATCTCCATATGCCGAAGTTGCTGCTTCCATCAAACTTTTCTACCTCGAACTTAGCATGGGACACCAGGTCCAATGCCTAGAATTGCTTGTAGTTGCTGGATTACTTATAGACTCGGTTGATCTCGTCTTTGTAGATTCTGCCATTAAGACTTTTTTTTTTTTTAGAAACTCCGATTCAAAAAATTGACTGTACGGATGTGTCCGGAATACTCCAAATAGTTGGAAAATACTATTGGATCGTCAGAAACGGACTCCGAATGACTCAGTTCAAGCCAAAACAGTTTGAACGCCTCAGATCTGTGGCTACTCCTTAGCCGCGTAGCACTGAATCCTTTCTCCACATGTTGACGTGGCGCTGACGGGGGCGACTGACGTGTAGACACGTGGCAATCCGACTGACGTGGCAGATGACATGGCGACAGATGTGCAATCCAGCTGACGTGGCGCTAACCTAGCAGCCACGTATGCGCTGAGTTGGTACTGAATTGGTGCGTGACGTGGAGATGACGTCACTCCCACGCACGCGTCACTCGCCGTCTTCCTCTCGCCATGCGTAAGGGCGCGTGGATGCGCGTAAACTGACTCGCCAATTGCTGTAACAGCGCGTGAAACGCGTGGTGAGACTGGAATTCACGCGCGGTGTTCAGGCAGCGCGTGGAGGCGTGTTCCAACTCCTCTTGGCCTATGCTTTGCAGTTCTGGACTCCTCGTCTCAAGGGCTTCCTCCTGGTATGCTCAAAAGTGGATTTCAGTCACTTCGAAATCTGAGCACTTTCGAAAAAAATTCAATTTTTTACCACCTGAGCTCTGATACCAATTGTTAGGGATCGAGAGCACACTAAGAAACACAAACAAGCAATAACACAAGAGTTTTAACGTGGTTCGGCAAGTCGCCTACGTCCACGGGCAGCGGATTTCACTATATGGAGAGAAATGGAAGAATTACAACAGAAACAATACATTGATGGTTTTTCTCTATCTCACTCTCCCCTTAGCCTCTCTATTTATACACATTACAGATGAAGGAGAGAGTCTTCCATGTGAGCTGGCTGCCAGCCCTCTTCTTCTTCTTTCGGTGGCCATCTACCTTTGTGGCTTGTCGGTTGGCAGCTGCATTCCTTGACATGCTGTGTTGTGCTTTCACATTGGAGAGAATCACCCCTCACATGGGGTGATATCAACACAAATTACAGTAGTTTGGGTTTAAGAGCGCCAAATTTTTCTGATATGGTAAGTTTTTATTGGGTAATAACTATTAACACAGTTAAGAAATGAGACCTCATAATTTTTCATTGTACAAATGCTTCGTCATGTGTTTGAACTCCTGTGTGTGTGAACGTGAAGTGTGAGACGAGCTTTCATTGGGCAAACAAATTACAGCAATTTTTAATTGGGAAAACAAATTACAGTCGTTTTTGTTTAAAAGAGCGCAGAATTTTCCTGATACGGTAAGTTTTTCTTGGGTAATAACTATTAACACAGCTAACAAAAGAGACCTCAGAATTTTTCATTGTAGAAATGTTTCGTCACGGGTTGAACTCCTGTATGAACGTGAAGTGGTAGTTGAGCTTTAATTGGGCAAACAAATTACAGTAGTTTGGGTTGAAAAGAGCGCTGAATTTTTCTGATATGGTAAGTTTTTTTTTCGGTAATAACTATTAACACAGTTAATAAAGGAGACGTCAGAATTTTTCATTGTGCAAATGCTTCGTCATGGGTTTGAACTACTGGGTGAACGTGAAGTGTGAGTCGAGCTTTAATTGGGCAAACAAATTACAGTAGTTTGGCTTTAAAAGAGTGCCAATTTCTTCTGATATGGTAAGTTTTTTTTCGGTAATAACTATTAACACAGTCAATAAAAGAGACGTCCGAATTTTTCATTGTACAAATGCTTCGTCATGGGTTTGAACCCCTATGTGAACGTGAAGTGTGAGTCAAGTTTTAATTGGGCAAACAAATTACAGTAGTTTTTAATTAGGCAATCAAATTACTGTAATTTGCGTTTAAAAGAGTGCAGAATTTTTCTGATATGGTAAGTTTTTTTGGGTAATAACTATTAACACAGTTAACAAAAGAGACCTCAGAATTTTTCATTGTACAAATGCTTTGTCCTGGGTTTGAATTCCTATGTGAACGTGAAGAAGTCGAGCTTTAGTTGGGAAAAGAAATTGCAGTAGTTTTTAATTGGGCAAACAAATTACAGTTGTTTGGGTTTAAAAATGGAGCAGAATTTTTCTGATATGGTAAGTTTTTTTTGGGTAATAACTATTAACACAGATAATAAAAGAGACGTCGGAATTTTTTATTGTGCAAATCCTTCGTCATGGGTTTGAACTCCTGTGTGAACGTGAAGTGTTAGTCGAGCTTTAATTGGGCAAACAAATTACAGTAGTTTTTAATTTGGCAAACAAATTACAGTCCTTTAGGTTTAAAAGAGCACAGAATTTTTCTGATATGGTAAGTTTTTTTTGGGTAATAACTATTAACACAGATAATAAAAGAGAGCTCAGAATTTTTCGTTGTACAAATGCTTCATCATGGGTTTGAACTCCTGTTTTAACGTGAAGTGTGTGCCGAGCTTTATTTGGGCAACCAAATTACAGTAGTTTTTAATTGGGCAATCAAATTACAGTACTTTGGGTATAAAAGAGCGCCGAATTTTTCTAATATGGTAATTTTTTTTTCAGTAATAACTATTAACACAGTTAATAAAAGTGACCTCAGAATTTTACATTGTACAAACGCTTCGTCATGGGTTTGAACTCTTATGTGAACGTGAAGAAGTCGAGTTTTAATTGTGCCAACAAATTACAGTAGTTTTTAATTGTGCCAACAAATTACAGTAGTTTGGGTTTAAAAGAGTGCAGAATTTTTCTGATAAGGTAAGTTTTTTTGGGGTAGCAACTATTAACATAGTTTATAAAAAGACCGCAGAATTTATCGTTGTACAAATGCTTTGTCATGGGTTTGAACTCCTGTGTGAATGTGACGTGTGAGTCGAGCTTTACTTGGGCAAGAAAATTACAGTTGTATTTAATTTGGCAAACGAATTACAATAGCTTGGGTTTAAAAGAGGCAGAATTTTTCTGATTTGGTAAGTTTTTTTTGCGTAATAACTATTAACACAGTTAATAAAAGAGACGTCAGAATTTTTCATTGTACAAATGCTTCATCGTGGGTTTGAACTCCTGTGTGAACGTGAAGTGCGAGTCGAGCTTTAAGTGGGCAAACAAATTATAGTAGTTTTTAATTGGGCCAAAAATTTCAGTCGTTTGGGTTTAAAAGAGCGCAGAAGTTTTTTGATATGGTAAGTTCTTTTTTGGGTAATAACTACTAACACAGTTAATAAAAGAGATGTCAGAATTTTTCATTGTACAAAGGCTTTGTCATAGGTTTGAAATCCTGTGTGAACGTGAAATGTGAGTCGAGCTTTAATTGGGCAAGCAAATTACAGTAGTTTTTAATTGGGCAATCAAATTACAGTAGTTTGGGTTTAAAACAGCGTCGAATTTTTCTAATATTGTAATTTTTTTTTTTGATAATAACTATTAACACAGTTAATAAAGGAGACCTCCGAATTTTTCATTGTACAAATGCTTTATCCTGGGTTTGAATTCCTGTGTGAACGTGAAGAAGTTGAGCTTTAATTGGGAAAACAAATTACTGTAGTTTTTAATTGCGCAAACGAATTACAGTTGTTTGGGTTTAAAAATGGCGCAGAATTTTTCTGATATGGTAAGTTTTTTCTGGGTAATAACTATTAACACAGTTAAGAGACGTCAGAATTTTTCATTGTGCAAATGCTTCGTCATGGGTTTGAACTACTGTGTGAACGTGAAGTGTTTGTCGAGCTTTAATTGGGCAAACAAAGTACAATAGTTTTTAATTGGGCAAACAAATTACTGTCGTTTCGGTTTAAAAGAGCGCAGAATTTTTCCTAGATGGTAAGTTTTTTTTGGTAATAACTATTAACACAGTTAATAGAAGTGACATTAGAATTTTTCTTTGTGCAAATGCTTCGTCGTGGGTTTGAACTCCTTTGTGAACGTGAAGTGTGTGTCGAGCTTTAATTAGGCAAACAAATTATAGTAGTTTTTAATTGGGCAATCAAATTGCAGTACTTTTAAAAGGGCTCCGAATTTTTCTGATATGGTAATTTTTTTTTCAGTAATAACTATTAACACAGTTAAAAGAGATCAGAATTTGACATTGTACAAATGCTTCGTCATGGGTTTGAACTCTTATGTGAACGTGAAGAAGTCAAGTTTGAATTTGGCAAACAAATTACAGTAGTTTTTAATTGGGCAAACAAATTACAGTAGTTTTGGTTTAAAAGAGCGCAGAATTTTTCTGATATGGTAAGTTTTTTTGGGTAGTAACTATTAACACAGTTTTTTTTTTTTTTTTGATCAGCGAAGAAAAGGGAACTTTATTGATGAATACCAGAAGGAAATACATCAGTAAAGAAGAGGGGGAATGGGAAAAGGAGGGAGTGTGCCTGGAGATGGTGAGTTGGTGAGTAACCAACCACAATGAACAGACCCAATCCCAATACAACCAAAAAGAAATAAAACAAACAATACACCATGAGCCATAAGGCTATGAGATACAACCTCTCACCTGCTTCAAATTGGCGACAATATCATACTGTATAATTCACCCCTTTCACATATGCCTTGATCCATAATGCAATTCTTACTTTCAATAGCTCTACTACCTGTGCAAAATCTGCATTACCATTGTTAAATAGGCAATCATTCCTCAGTTTCCATAGAGACCAGAGCATGGCAAAAGGGACCACCTTCCAAATATTGAGCTCCTTCCTCCTTAATCTCATACCAGACCACCAGTCAAGCAACATAACCACAGATCCAGGAGTTACCCACTGCACTTCCCACCAGTTTACCAACTCTGACCATAACTTCCATACCAATGGGCATAAAAGCATCACATGATTTATGGTTTCTACCTCTGCTTTGCAAAATACACATAGGGGGCTGACACTGGCTGGTATAGCTCCAATCCTTTGCATAAAGTCTGCTGTTTTAAGTCTCCCTTTCCAAGCTAACCAGCTGAAGAACTGAGCCTTCGGGGGGGCTGCATTTTTCCACAGGAACTTTGAAATGGGGACCATGGATCCATTAACTATTTCCAACCTTTTCCACACTGAGGCCACAGAGAATACTCCAGTATTACTTGCTCTCCACACACATTTATCCTCAGTTAGAGGATTCAGATTAGGTACCTCTGCTAGTAATACATTTAGTCTATGAACTTCCTCCTCCTCCCAAGCTAAAAGTGATCGTCTAAATGCCAACTTCCATTCACTACCCGGCCCTTTCCTGTGGTAAAAAAACTGCAAGGACCCTTCCTTCTCCACTGATAGACTAAACAGTCTAGGAAATTCACTTCTAAGACTCATACCATTGTACCATCTATCCGTCCAGAAATGAATCCTCTCCCCATTTCCCAAAATAATCCTGAAATTTTCTAAGAAAAATTCTGCCACTACACTGTTTGCTGAAGCTAATGATGCAATGTCCTTCCACACTGTAGATACCATTTCTGTTGACACTGGATTTGGTTTCCACCTGCCCCCAATCCCTCCATATCTGCTACATACCACCATTTTCCACAGTGACTGATGTTGATGACCATACCTCCACCACCATTTTACCATTAAACAGACGTTAACATCACTGAGACTTCTCACACCCAACCCCCCTTGGGCTTTACTTTTGCAGACATCCTTCCATTGAACTAAGTGAATTTTCCTTTGTACTTCAGAACCGCCCCACAAGAAGTTCGATTGAATCCTGTCAATTGTTTTAGCAACACCAACAGGCAATTTGAAAATAGATAGAAAATACACAGGAAGATTTGACAATCCAGACTTAATTAGGGTCAGTCTGCCGGCAAAGGACAAGAATCTCCTCTTCCAAGATGCTAATTTCTTTTTAAACTTCTCCACCACTGGTTTCCAAGTACTCTTTTTCCTTGGATTGGCCCCTAGAGGTAAGCCAAGATATGACAAAGGAAGACTCTGGCTGAAGCAATTCAGGTTGTTAGCAAACTCCTTAACTAACTCCTCTTCCACTCCAATTCCACAGACAATACTTTTATGAAAATTAATCTTGAGGCCAGACATAACTTCAAAACACCTCAAAATTCTTTTAAGCACCCTGATCTCATCCCAATTGGCTTCACAAAAAATAATAGTGTCATCCGCAAATTGTAGATGGGAGATTTTCAATTCTTGATGACCCACTGCAGCTCCTTTGATCATCCCCTTTCTTTGGCTCTCCCTAACAGAATATTTAGTCCTTCTGCAACTATAGTAAAGAGGAAAGGCGATAGTGGATCTCCTTGCCTTAAACCCCTCTGAGGAGAAAACTCTGCTGTGGGTGACCCATTCACAAGTACTGAGATTCTTGACGTAGAAATGCAGGACCTAATCCAACCCACCCATTTTTCTCCAAACCCAAAATTTTCCATCATTGACAACAAAAACTCCCAGTTAACTGAATCATAGGCCTTTTCAAAATCCAATTTAAGAATGAGTCCTTTTTTCTTGGCCTTTCTCCACCAATCCACCACTTCATTTGCTATTAAGACCCCATCAAGGATGCATCTACCAGAAAGAAAAGCAGTTTGAACCTCTCCTATGAGTTTTGGGAGCACTATTCTAATTCTTCTGGATAACACTTTAGCCAACACTTTATAAACTGAGCTAACCAAGCTTATAGGCCTAAATTCACTCAAGTCTATTGGGTTCTTCTTTTTAGGAATCAAGGTAATGAAAGAGCTGTTTACCCCTTTAGCCAACTTCCCATTACGATGAAACTCTTGGAACAACTGCATGAACTCACCTTTCATTATAGACCAGCACTTTTGAATGCAATACAGATTGAACCCATCAGGTCCAGGGGCTTTATTCCCATCGCAATCTTGAATGGCTTCCCAAATTTCTGCTTCACTAAACTCAGCCTCCAGCACTTCCTTTGAATCTGCATCAGTAATGGACTGAAAGGACCCTGCCAACTTTGGCCGACTCTCCCAGCTTTCAGCAAAAACCTTTCTAAAATAATCCTCCACTGCTTGCTTCACTATGCTTGGGACTTCCACCACAACACCATTTACCTGGACGGAGTCCAATAAATTTTTCCTCTGCCTGTTACTTGCCATCAAGTGAAATAGTCTAGTATTTTTATCCCCATTTTGTGCCCATGATAATCTCGATTTTTGTAACCACATCCTCTCCTTACTTCTACTTAGCTGCCAAACTTGATTTTTGATCTCACGTCTTCTACTCACCTCTGATTCCAACAAGGATCTAGATTCTGCCTTCAAGTCCCACTCATGAAGTTCATCTTCAGCTTGTTTAAGTAGATCATCAATATTACCAAAGACCTCCATATTCCACCTACGCAGATATGCTCTCAGTCTTTTGAGCTTAATCATGATTCTAAAACTAGCCCATCCCTGAATTTGTACCTCCTCCCAAACCTTTTCCACTTCCTTCTTAAACTTAGGATGGGATGTCCAAGCATTAATAAACCGAAAAGGTTTTGGCCCCCAATCCCTTCCATCCTCCATAAGCAAAACTGGACAGTGATCTGAAATGACTCTAGGCAATCCCCATTGTTTAAATTTATACCTCTCCAACCAAGCAGGATCAAGCAAAAACCGATCAATCCTACTCCACCTCTCCCCGTCCAATGCATTACACCATGTGAATAATCTCCCATGCATATTCAGATCAATTAATTCCAATCCCTCTATAAAATTATTAAAGTCTTTCATACCCCTTTCCCTGCTTGAGCAACCTTTCCTCTCACTCAAAACTCTAATCTCATTAAAATCACCACCCAGACACCAAGGGTTAGGATACGAGATTTTAAGATTTAGAAGACTATCCCAAAGTTTCCTCCTCTTCAAAGCATCAGTCGGGGCATAAATATTGCAAATAACACAATGAAATGATTGAGATAAGATACCTGAGAGAAGGATGAAGTTCCTGGAACTGCAGCACTCTAACAATTGGAAACTTCGGGTGTTCCAAATGCAAAGGAGACCACCTGCACTTCCTTCCGAACCCACCTCCATAAAACCCATGTCATCCTCAGGCCATAAGGACTTAACAAAATTACCATCAACAGCTTCTCTCTTAGTCTCCTGCAGTAACAAGACATCTAGTAGATTTGCTCTCACCAATGCCTTAATTCTACTCCTTTTTTCAGGTCGTCTAAGACCTCTAACATTCCATGACAAGATCTTCATAAAAACCTTCAACGCAGCATCGATCCACCTTCATGTTTCCAGCAGCTTAATCAGCCTCTGCCCGTCCTTCAGCTCTTTCCAAATCTTTCTCCTCCAGCTCCATTATTTTGGCCACCACATCCTCTTCCTTCCCTTCACAGTTTAGCCCTACTGCCTTCCCAACCTCAATCGTATCATGGGCCTCTTTAAGTAGTTTTCTTCTCCTTTGGGAACTGCTACTTTGTGACGCTTGTAGGGACATAGCCGCTGCTGCCACGCGAAGGATCGCTCCACTTCTGAGACCATTGCTGAATAGGATCCCCTTCTGTTTTGGTTGTCCACCCTGCTGCGTTCTATCTTTCCCCTGTTCACTGCCTTTCCTCTTCTGGTCAACCTTCCTTTTTGATCTGCCATGACCTTGCTGAGAAGAGCCCCCCTTGTCGTGATTAACTATCTGGGCTACGGGGTCACTTAAATTAGAATTAACTTCCCATCTTGGCCCATAATTTATAGGCTGAACTTGGGCTCCATGTAACACAACTTCTAAATTTATGTTGGGCCCGCCACACTCTAACCCAGTTAAACTATACATAACACCTTTATTACATTCCAGCTCTTCAACCTGGTGCTTTATCCCATTCTCCACTGACCTTGAGCAGACCGTCTGCACCACCGTTCCTTTCCCAAGAGCACGCTCAGTTATTTTATTATCTGCTCCAGACATACAATGTTGGCTTCCATCCACAGCTGCTACATCTCTGTCGGCTGTGTGTATTCCAAGAATTGACACGTCTTCAATTTGTGCCACATCAGCATCGTCTTCCTCCTCTGCAAGGGAACCGGCTTCACCTTCATCCCCACCTTCAGCACCAATGACAGCTACCTCTGGCTGACCATGATCAACTTGGCGCCTGCATTCGGACAAATGTTCACTCTCAATGTGCATATTGGATTCCAATACTTCATTTTTATGGCAGCTATAGTCACCATTGCATTGACAGATACTGAGTACGGGCTCTTCAAACACTCGCACTTGATAGTCCTTCTCCTTTCCTACTAGATTAAGCACCGTATTGATGGGCTCCATCCTGTTTGTAATAATCCTCACTTTGCCGAACATAAAGTGATTACCTCCCACTGTATCTTCATCATACTGAACCACTTCTCCCCATACCTTGCCAATGGCTTCAAAAGTTTTGATACTCCATAAATGGAGAGGAACTCCCACACAAGTGAGCCAAATACATCTATCACAGTCCAAAAACTTTCCTTCTTCCCATTCAAATACTTCATCACTCCAGTGATGAATCCACTCCTCCATTGTCGCTCTTTCTTCCTTCATCTGTTGGTTGGAGCTGAATGATAGAATTGCTACCTTGCCTCCTGCTTGTCTAACTACTACTTCCTTAACAGTCCTCTTATAGATCTCCTTACGAAAGTCATGGAAGGAAAAAAATGCTTTGAGCTTGACCAGGACACTATTGTATAACCACCCATTCCCAGCCTCGACAGCTCTAACTGAGACATTTTGTTTTCCACATTCTCCACCATTTTTACCTCCAGATTGAACTACTTCCGCATATGACTTACCTTTGATTCCAATCATAGGTTGGATGGGCATCCACTGCTTCTTCTGCACCATGCCTCCCTGCTTAGCCTTTGTTAGTATCTGTCTACTTTGATTGGACTTGCTGTACTCAGCCATCTTCACTCTTAGGGCCCTGTTATGACACCATAAGCCATCAGTTTTCCTCACTGCCACCTCTGCAGCAACCTTGCAATCGTACCTAACAAATCCAAATCTTGATCGTGTAGTCCTCCTCCTTTTCAATGGTATGAAGACATCCTTCACAACTCCGAACTTACTGAACAGATTAAACAGATCTCTAGTTGTCATATCCTCTGATACTTCATCAACAAAAAGAGAGACCAAGTCCTTCAACCTTGGTCGATCAGTATGCAAACCCATCCTCCGTTTTCTGATTACCGGATTCCACCCTCCTTCACTTCCCTCCATCCTCTGTTTCACCTTCCCTCAGATTTTACATATATCCTAAATAGTCTTTTTATGAGATCACAATGAAAGAAAGAGAATGCATCTTCTTAATTGGAAGAAAACCACTATGAATTAAAGATTGGGAAGAGTTGGTATTAGGAATTTGAAACATAATAATGACCTTTGACGTTAAAAAAATAGAAACTAAAAGACTTGACCCATAGACTTCTTCAAAGTCTCTCTCTCTCTCTCTCTCTCTCTCTCTCTCACTGTGCCATGGCTTCAGTTGTTCTTATGCTCAATAGCTTCCCTTTCACCCTTCCATTACCTTCAGAACCAACTTTTTTTTCTTAGCATCAGTCCAAAGATACCATTGTTCCAAAAGGATAATTCTATGGTATTTGAGTCCAATTAGAAAAGTAAATCCACTTGAGCAAGAAATGAAGATTCGATTACTGACTTGTATCCTCAATTTTTGAGGATGCGATTGAAGCGATGAACATATTTGTATGATTTTTTGTTCTCTACTTTTCCCAAGTTTTAATTAGTGGAAACTATTAACACAGTTAATAAAAGAGACCTCAGAATTTTGCATTGTACAAATGCTTCGTCATGGGTTTGAACTCCTCTGTGAACGTGAAGTGTGAGTCGAGCTTTAATTGGGCAAACAAATTACAGTAGTTTTTAATTGGGCAAACAAATTGCAGTAGTTTGGGTTTAAAAGAGGCAGAATTTTTCTGATTTAGTAAGTTTTTTTTGGGTAATAACTATTAACACAGTTAATAAAAGAGACGTCAGAATTTTTCATTATACAAATGCTTCGTCATTGGTTTGAAATTCAGTGTGAACGTGAAGTATGAGTCGTGCTTTAATTGGGCAAACAAATTACAGACATTTGGGTTTAAAAGAGCGCAGAATTTTTCTGATATGGTTAGTTCTTTTTGGGTAATAACTAGTAACACAATTAATAAAAAAGACCTGAGGATTTTTCTTTGTACAAAGGCTTCGTCATGGGTTTGAACTAATGTGTGAACGTGAAGTGTGAGTCGTGCTTTAATTAGGTAAACAAATTACAGTAGTTTTTAATTGGGCAATCAAATTACAGTAGTTTGGGTTTAAAAGAGCGCCGAATTTTTTTGATATTGTAAGTTTTTTTTTGATAATAACTATTAACACAGTTAATAAAAGAGACGTCCGAATTTTTCATTGTACAAATGCTTCGTCATGTGTTTGAACTCCTGTGTGTGTGAACGTGAAGTGTGAGACGAGCTTTCATTGGGCAAACAAATTACAGCAATTTTTAATTGGGAAAACAAATTACAGTCGTTTTTGTTTAAAAGAGCGCAGAATTTTCCTGATACGGTAAGTTTTTCTTGGGTAATAACTATTAACACAGCTAACAAAAGAGACCTCAGAATTTTTCATTGTAGAAATGTTTCGTCACGGGTTTGAACTCCTGTATGAACGTGAAGTGGTAGTTGAGCTTTAATTGGGCAAACAAATTACAGTAGTTTTGGTTGAAAAGAGCGCTGAATTTTTCTGATATGGTAAGTTTTTTTTCGGTAATAACTATTAACACAGTTAATAAAGGAGACGTCAGAATTTTTCATTGTGCAAATGCTTCGTCATGGTTTGAACTACTGGGTGAACGTGAAGTGTGAGTCGAGCTTTAATTGGGCAAACAAATTACAGTAGTTTGGCTTTAAAAGAGTGCCAATTTCTTCTGATATGGTAAGTTTTTTTTCGGTAATAACTATTAACACAGTCAATAAAAGAGACGTCCGAATTTTTCATTGTACAAATGCTTCGTCATGGGTTTGAACCCCTATGTGAACGTGAAGTGTGAGTCAAGTTTTAATTGGGCAAACAAATTACACAGTAGTTTTTAATTAGGCAATCAAATTACTGTAATTTGCGTTTAAAAGAGTGCAGAATTTTTCTGATATGGTAAGTTTTTTTTGGGTAATAACTATTAACACAGTTAACAAAAGAGACCTCAGAATTTTTCATTGTACAAATGCTTTGTCCTGGGTTTGAATTCCTATGTGAACGTGAAGAAGTCGAGCTTTAGTTGGGAAAAGAAATTGCAGTAGTTTTTAATTGGGCAAACAAATTACAGTTGTTTGGGTTAAAAATGGAGCAGAATTTTTCTGATATGGTAAGTTTTTTTTTGGGGAATAACTATTAACACAGATAATAAAAGAGACGTCGGAATTTTTTATTGTGCAAATCCTTCGTCATGGGTTTGAACTCCTGTGTGAACGTGAAGTGTTAGTCGAGCTTTAATTGGGCAAACAAATTACAGTAGTTTTTAATTTGGCAAACAAATTACAGTCCTTTAGGTTTAAAAGAGCACAGAATTTTTCTGATATGGTAAGTTTTTTTGGGTAATAACTATTAACACAGATAATAAAAGAGAGCTCAGAATTTTTCGTTGTACAAATGCTTCATCATGGGTTTGAACTCCTGTTTTAACGTGAAGTGTGTGCCGAGCTTTATTTGGGCAACCAAATTACAGTAGTTTTTAATTGGGCAATCAAATTACAGTACTTTGGGTATAAAAGAGCGCCGAATTTTTCTAATATGGTAATTTTTTTTTTCAGTAATAACTATTAACACAGTTAATAAAAGTGACCTCAAATTTTACATTGTACAAACGCTTCGTCATGGGTTTGAACTCTTATGTGAACGTGAAGAAGTCGAGTTTTAATTGTGCCAACAAATTACAGTAGTTTTTAATTGTGCCAACAAATTACAGTAGTTTGGGTTTAAAAGAGTGCAGAATTTTTCTGATAAGGTAAGTTTTTTTGGGGTAGCAACTATTAACATAGTTTATAAAAAGACCGCAGAATTTATCGTTGTACAAATGCTTTGTCATGGGTTTGAACTCCTGTGTGAATGTGACGTGTGAGTCGAGCTTTACTTGGGCAAGAAAATTACAGTTGTATTTAATTTGGCAAACGAATTACAATAGCTTGGGTTTAAAAGAGGCAGAATTTTTCTGATTTGGTAAGTTTTTTTTGCGTAATAACTATTAACACAGTTAATAAAAGAGACGTCAGAATTTTTCATTGTACAAATGCTTCATCGTGGGTTTGAACTCCTGTGTGAACGTGAAGTGCGAGTCGAGCTTTAAGTGGGCAAACAAATTATAGTAGTTTTTAATTGGGCCAAAAATTTCAGTCGTTTGGGTTTAAAAGAGCGCAGAAGTTTTTTGATATGGTAAGTTCTTTTTTGGGTAATAACTACTAACACAGTTAATAAAAGAGATGTCAGAATTTTTCATTGTACAAAGGCTTTGTCATAGGTTTGAAATCCTGTGTGAACGTGAAATGTGAGTCGAGCTTTAATTGGGCAAGCAAATACAGTAGTTTTTATTGGGCAATCAAATTACAGTAGTTTGGGTTTAAAACAGCGTCGAATTTTTCTAATATTGTAATTTTTTTTTTTGATAATAACTATTAACACAGTTAATAAGGAGACCTCCGAATTTTTCATTGTACAAATGCTTTATCCTGGGTTTGAATTCCTGTGTGAACGTGAAGAAGTTGAGCTTTAATTGGGAAAAAATTACTGTAGTTTTTAATTGCGCAAACGAATTACAGTTGTTTGGGTTTAAAAATGGCGCAGAATTTTTCTGATATGGTAAGTTTTTTCTGGGTAATAACTATTAACACAGTTAAGAGACGTCAAATTTTTCATTGTGCAAATGCTTCGTCATGGGTTTGAACTACTGTGTGAACGTGAAGTGTTTGTCGAGCTTTATTTGGGCAAACAAAGTACAATAGTTTTTAATTGGGCAAACAATTACTGTCGTTTCGGTTTAAAAGAGCGCAGAATTTTTCCTAGATGGTAAGTTTTTTTTGGTAATACTATTAACACAGTTAATAGAAGTGACATTAGAATTTTTCTTTGTGCAAATGCTTCGTCGTGGGTTTGAACTCCTTTGTGAACGTGAAGTGTGTGTCGAGCTTTAATTAGGCAAACAAATTATAGTAGTTTTTAATTGGGCAATCAAATTGCAGTACTTTTAAAAGGGCTCCGAATTTTTCTGATATGGTAATTTTTTTTTTCAGTAATAACTATTAACACAGTTAATAAAAGAGATCAGAATTTGACATTGTACAAATGCTTCGTCATGGGTTTGAACTCTTATGTGAACGTGAAGAAGTCAAGTTTGAATTTGGCAAACAAATTACAGTAGTTTTTAATTGGGCAAACAAATTACAGTAGTTTTGGTTTAAAAGAGCGCAGAATTTTTCTGATATGGTAAGTTTTTTTTGGGTAGTAACTATTAACACAGTTTTTTTTTTTTTTTTGATCAGCGAAGAAAAGGGAACTTTATTGATGAATACCAGAAGGAAATACATCAGTAAAGAAGAGGGGGAATGGGAAAAGGAGGGAGTGTGCCTGGAGATGGTGAGTTGGTGAGTAACCAACCACAATGAACAGACCCAATCCCAATACAACCAAAAAGAAATAAAACAAACAATACACCATGAGCCATAAGGCTATGAGATACAACCTCTCACCTGCTTCAAATTGGCGACAATATCATGTACTGTATAATTCATTCACCCCTTTCACATATGCCTTGATCCATAATGCAATTCTTACTTTCAATAGCTCTACTACCTGTGCAAAATCTGCATTACCATTGTTAAATAGGCAATCATTCCTCAGTTTCCATAGAGACCAGAGCATGGCAAAAGGGACCACCTTCCAAATATTGAGCTCCTTCCTCCTTAATCTCATACCAGACCACCAGTCAAGCAACATAACCACAGATCCAGGAGTTACCCACTGCACTTCCCACCAGTTTACCAACTCTGACCATAACTTCCATACCAATGGGCATAAAAGCATCACATGATTTATGGTTTCTACCTCTGCTTTGCAAAATACACATAGGGGGCTGACACTGGCTGGTATAGCTCCAATCCTTTGCATAAAGTCTGCTGTTTTAAGTCTCCCTTTCCAAGCTAACCAGCTGAAGAACTGAGCCTTCGGGGGGGCTGCATTTTTCCACAGGAACTTTGAAATGGGGACCATGGATCCATTAACTATTTCCAACCTTTTCCACACTGAGGCCACAGAGAATACTCCAGTATTACTTGCTCTCCACACACATTTATCCTCAGTTAGAGGATTCAGATTAGGTACCTCTGCTAGTAATACATTTAGTCTATGAACTTCCTCCTCCTCCCAAGCTAAAAGTGATCGTCTAAATGCCAACTTCCATTCACTACCCGGCCCTTTCCTGTGGTAAAAAAACTGCAAGGACCCTTCCTTCTCCACTGATAGACTAAACAGTCTAGGAAATTCACTTCTAAGACTCATACCATTGTACCATCTATCCGTCCAGAAATGAATCCTCTCCCCATTTCCCAAAATAATCCTGAAATTTTCTAAGAAAAATTCTGCCACTACACTGTTTGCTGAAGCTAATGATGCAATGTCCTTCCACACTGTAGATACCATTTCTGTTGACACTGGATTTGGTTTCCACCTGCCCCCAATCCCTCCATATCTGCTACATACCACCATTTTCCACAGTGACTGATGTTGATGACCATACCTCCACCACCATTTTACCATTAAACAGACGTTAACATCACTGAGACTTCTCACACCCAACCCCCCTTGGGCTTTACTTTTGCAGACATCCTTCCATTGAACTAAGTGAATTTTCCTTTGTACTTCAGAACCGCCCCACAAGAAGTTCGATTGAATCCTGTCAATTGTTTTAGCAACACCAACAGGCAATTTGAAAATAGATAGAAAACACAGGAAGATTTGACAATCCAGACTTAATTAGGGTCAGTCTGCCGGCAAAGGACAAGATCTCCTCTTCTTCCAAGATGCTAATTTCTTTTTAAACTTCTCCACCACTGGTTTCCAAGTACTCTTTTTCCTTGGATTGGCCCCTAGAGGTAAGCCAAGATATGACAAAGGAAGACTCTGGCTGAAGCAATTCAGGTTGTTAGCAAACTCCTTAACTAACTCCTCTTCCACTCCAATTCCACAGACAATACTTTTATGAAAATTAATCTTGAGGCCAGACATAACTTCAAAACACCTCAAAATTCTTTTAAGCACCCTGATCTCATCCCAATTGGCTTCACAAAAAATAATAGTGTCATCCGCAAATTGTAGATGGGAGATTTTCAATTCTTGATGACCCACTGCAGCTCCTTTGATCATCCCCTTTCTTTGGCTCTCCCTAACAGAATATTTAGTCCTTCTGCAACTATAGTAAAGAGGAAAGGCGATAGTGGATCTCCTTGCCTTAAACCCCTCTGAGGAGAAAACTCTGCTGTGGGTGACCCATTCACAAGTACTGAGATTCTTGACGTAGAAATGCAGGACCTAATCCAACCCACCCATTTTTCTCCAAACCCAAAATTTTCCATCATTGACAACAAAAACTCCCAGTTAACTGAATCATAGGCCTTTTCAAAATCCAATTTAAGAATGAGTCCTTTTTTCTTGGCCTTTCTCCACCAATCCACCACTTCATTTGCTATTAAGACCCCATCAAGGATGCATCTACCAGAAAGAAAAGCAGTTTGAACCTCTCCTATGAGTTTTGGGAGCACTATTATTCTAATTCTTCTGGATAACACTTTAGCCAACACTTTATAAACTGAGCTAACCAAGCTTATAGGCCTAAATTCACTCAAGTCTATTGGGTTCTTCTTTTTAGGAATCAAGGTAATGAAAGAGCTGTTTACCCCTTTAGCCAACTTCCCATTACGATGAAACTCTTGGAACAACTGCATGAACTCACCTTTCATTATAGACCAGCACTTTTGAATGCAATACAGATTGAACCCATCAGGTCCAGGGGCTTTATTCCCATCGCAATCTTGAATGGCTTCCCAAATTTCTGCTTCACTAACTCAATCCCTCCAGCACTTCCTTTGAATCTGCATCAGTAATGGACTGAAAGGACCCCCAACTTTGGCCGACTCTCCCAGCTTTCAGCAAAAACCTTTCTAAAATAATCCTCCACTGCTTGCTTCACTATGCTTGGGACTTCCACCACAACACCATTTACCTGGACGGAGTCCAATAAATTTTTCCTCTGCCTGTTACTTGCCATCAAGTGAAATAGTCTAGTATTTTTATCCCCATTTTGTGCCCATGATAATCTCGATTTTTGTAACCACATCCTCTCCTTACTTCTACTTAGCTGCCAAACTTGATTTTTGATCTCACGTCTTCTACTCACCTCTGATTCCAACAAGGATCTAGATTCTGCCTTCAAGTCCCACTCATGAAGTTCATCTTCAGCTTGTTTAAGTAGATCATCAATATTACCAAAGACCTCCATATTCCACCTACGCAGATATGCTCTCAGTCTTTTGAGCTTAATCATGATTCTAAAACTAGCCCATCCCTGAATTTGTACCTCCTCCCAGACCTTTCCCACTTCCTTCTTAAACTGAGGATGGGATGTCCAAGCATTAATAAACCGAAAAGGTTTTGGCCCCCAATCCCTTCCATCCTCCATAAGCAAAACTGGACAGTGATCTGAAATGACTCTAGGCAATCCCCATTGTTTAAATTTATACCTCTCTAACCAAGCAGGATCAAGCAAAAACCTATCAATCCTACTCCACCTCTCCCCGTCCAATGCATTACACCATGTGAATAATCTCCCATGCATATTCAGATCAATTAATTCCAATCTCTCTATAAAATTATTAAAGTCTTTCATACCCCTTTCCCTACTTGAGCAACCTTTCCTCTCACTCAAAACTCTAATCTCATTAAAATCACCACCCAGACACCAAGGGTTAGGATATGAGATTTTAAGATTTAGAAGACTATCCCAAAGTTTCCTCCTCTTCAAAGCATCAGTCGGGGCATAAATATTGCAAATAACACAATGAAATGATTGAGATGAGATACCTGAGAGAAGAATGAAGTTCCTGGAGCTGCAGCAATCTATCAATTGGAAACTTCGGGTGTTCCAAATGCAAAGGAGACCACCTGCACTTCCTTCCGAACCCACCTCCATAAAACCCATGTCATCCTCAGGCCATAAGGACTTAACAAAATTACCATCAACAGCTTCTCTCTTAGTCTCCTGCAGCATCAAGACATCTAGTAATTTTGCTCTCACCAATGCCTTAATTCTACTCCTTTTTTCAGGTCGTCTAAGACCCCTAACATTCCATGTCATGATCTTCATAAAACCTTCAACGCAGCATCGATCCTCCATCATGTTCCAGCAGCTTAATCAGCCTCTGCCCGTCCTTCAGCTCTTTCCAAATCTTTCTCCTCCAGCTCCATTATTTTGGCCATCACTTCCTCTTCCTTCCCTTCACAGTTTAGCCCTAATGCCTTCCCAACCTCAATCGTATCATGGGCCTCTTTAAGTAGTTTTCTTCTCCTTTGGGAACTGCTGCTTTGTGACGCTTGTAGGGACATAGCAGCTGCTGCCGCTCGAAGGATCACTCCACTTCTGAGACCGTTGCTGAATAGGATCTGTTTTGGTTGGCCTCCCTGCTTCGTTCTATCTTTCCCCTGTTCACTGCCTTTCCTCTTCTGGTCAGTCTTCCTTTTTAATCTAACATGAACTTGCTGAGAAGAGCCCCCCTTGTCGTGATTAACTATCTGGGCTACGGGGTCACTTAAATTAGAATTAACTTCCCATCTTGGCCCATAATTTATAGGCTGAACTTGGGCTCCATGTAACACAACTTCTAAATTTATGTTGGGCCCGCCACACTCTAACCCAGTTAAACTATACATAACACCTTTATTACATTCCAGCTCTTCAACCTGGTGCTTTATCCCATTCTCCACTGACCTTGAGCAGACCGTCTGCACCACCGTTCCTTTCCCAAGAGCACGCTCAGTTATTTTATTATCTGCTCCAGACATACAATGTTGGCTTCCATCCACAGCTGCTACATCTCTGTCGGCTGTGTGTATTCCAAGAATTGACACGTCTTCAATTTGTGCCACATCAGCATCGTCTTCCTCCTCTGCAAGGGAACCGGCTTCACCTTCATCCCCACCTTCAGCACCAATGACAGCTACCTCTGGCTGACCATGATCAACTTGGCGCCTGCATTCGGACAAATGTTCACTCTCAATGTGCATATTGGATTCCAATACTTCATTTTTATGGCAGCTATAGTCACCATTGCATTGACAGATACTGAGTACGGGCTCTTCAAACACTCGCACTTGATAGTCCTTCTCCTTTCCTACTAGATTAAGCACCGTATTGATGGGCTCCATCCTGTTTGTAATAATCCTCACTTTGCCGAACATAAAGTGATTACCTCCCACTGTATCTTCATCATACTGAACCACTTCTCCCCATACCTTGCCAATGGCTTCAAAAGTTTTGATACTCCATAAATGGAGAGGAACTCCCACACAAGTGAGCCAAATACATCTATCACAGTCCAAAAACTTTCCTTCTTCCCATTCAAATACTTCATCACTCCAGTGATGAATCCACTCCTCCATTGTCGCTCTTTCTTCCTTCCTCTATCTGTTGGTTGGAGCTGAATGATAGAATTGCTACCTTGCCTCCTGCTTGTCTAACTACTACTTCCTTAACAGTCCTCTTATAGATCTCCTTACGAAAGTCATGGAAGGAAAAAAATGCTTTGAGCTTGACCAGGACACTATTGTATAACCACCCATTCCCAGCCTCGACAGCTCTAACTGAGACATTTTGTTTTCCACATTCTCCACCATTTTTACCTCCAGATTGAACTACTTCCGCATATGACTTACCTTTGATTCCAATCATAGGTTGGATGGGCATCCACTGCTTCTTCTGCACCATGCCTCCCTGCTTAGCCTTTGTTAGTATCTGTCTACTTTGATTGGACTTGCTGTACTCAGCCATCTTCACTCTTAGGGCCCTGTTATGACACCATAAGCCATCAGTTTTCCTCACTGCCACCTCTGCAGCAACCTTGCAATCGTACCTAACAAATCCAAATCTTGATCGTGTAGTCCTCCTCCTTTTCAATGGTATGAAGACATCCTTCACAACTCCGAACTTACTGAACAGATTAAACAGATCTCTAGTTGTCATAGCCTCTGATACTTCATCAACAAAAAGAGAGACCAAGTCCTTCAACCTTGGTCGATCAGTATGCAAACCCATCCTCCGTTTTCTGATTACCGGATTCCACCCTCCTTCACTTCCCTCCATCCTCTGTTTCACCTTCCCTCAGATTTTACATATATCCTAAATAGTCTTTTTATGAGATCACAATGAAAGAAAGAGAATGCATCTTCTTAATTGGAAGAAAACCACTATGAATTAAAGATTGGGAAGAGTTGGTATTAGGAATTTGAAACATAATAATGACCTTTGACGTTAAAAAAATAGAAACTAAAAGACTTGACCCATAGACTTCTTCAAAGTCTCTCTCTCTCTCTCTCTCTCTCTCTCTCTGTGCTCACTGTGCATGCTTCAGTTGTTCTTATGCTCAATAGCTTCCCTTTCACCCTTCCATTACCTTCAGAACCAACTTTTTTTTCTTAGCATCAGTCCAAAGATACCATTGTTCCAAAAGGATAATTCTATGGTATTTGAGTCCAATTAGAAAAGTAAATCCACTTGAGCAAGAAATGAAGATTCGATTACTGACTTGTATCCTCAATTTTTGAGGATGCGATTGAAGCGATGAACATATTTGTATGATTTTTTGTTCTCTACTTTTCCCAAGTTTTAATTAGTGGAAACTATTAACACAGTTAATAAAAGAGACCTCAGAATTTTGCATTGTACAAATGCTTCGTCATGGGTTTGAACTCCTCTGTGAACGTGAAGTGTGAGTCGAGCTTTAATTGGGCAAACAAATTACAGTAGTTTTTAATTGGGCAAACAAATTGCAGTAGTTTGGGTTTAAAAGAGGCAGAATTTTTCTGATTTAGTAAGTTTTTTTGGGTAATAACTATTAACACAGTTAATAAAAGAGACGTCAGAATTTTTCATTATACAAATGCTTCGTCATTGGTTTGAAATTCAGTGTGAACGTGAAGTATGAGTCGTGCTTTAATTGGGCAAACAAATTACAGACATTTGGTTTAAAAGAGCGCAGAATTTTTCTGATATGGTTAGTTCTTTTTGGGTATAACTAGTAACACAATTAATAAAAAAGACCTGAGGATTTTTCTTTGTACAAAGGCTTCGTCATGGGTTTGAACTAATGTGTGAACGTGAAGTGTGAGTCGTGCTTTAATTAGGTAAACAATTACAGTAGTTTTTAATTGGGCAATCAAATTACAGTAGTTTGGGTTTAAAAGAGCGCGAATTTTTTTGATATTGTAAGTTTTTTTTTGATAATAACTATTAACACAGTTAATAAAAGAGACGTCCGAATTTTTCATTGTACAAATGCTTCGTCATGGG
This sequence comes from Camellia japonica, assembly GCA_030407325.1. NCBI lineage: Eukaryota > Viridiplantae > Streptophyta > Magnoliopsida > Ericales > Theaceae > Camellia > Camellia japonica. Next base: position 110,615,907 of record JAPPVO010000014.1, on the reverse strand, counting down.
TTTTAACTCCTGTGTGAACATGAAGTGTGAGTCGAGCTTTAATTGGGCAAACAAATTACTGTAGTTTTTAATTGGGCAAAGAAATTACAATCGTTTGCGTTTAAAAGAGCGCAGAATTCTTCTGATATGGTAAGTTCTTTTTGGGTAATAACTATTAACACAGTTAATAAAAGAGACGTCCGAATTTTTCATTGTACAAATGCTTTGTCATGGGTTTCAACTCCTGTGTGAACATGAGGTGTGAGTCGAGCTTTAATTGGGCAAAGAAATTACAATCGTTTGGGTTTAAAAGAGCGCAGAATTCTTCTGATATGGTAAGTTCTTTTTGGGTAATAACTTTTAACACAGTTAATAAAAGTGACCTCAGAATTTTTCTTTGTACAAATGCTCCATCATGGGTTTGAACTCCTGTGTGAACCTGAAGTGTGAGTCAAGCTTTAATTGGGCAAAAAAATTACAGTAGTTTGGGTTTAAAATAGCGCCGAATTTTTCTGATATTATAAGTTTTTTTGGGGTAATAACTATTAACACAGTTAATAAAAGAGACCTCTGAGTTTTACATTGTACAAACGCTTCATCATGGGTTTGAACTCCTATGTGAACGTGAAGAAGTCAAGTTTTAATTGGTCAAACAAATTGCAGTAGTTTTTAATTGGGCAATCAAATTACAGTAGTTTGGGTTTAAAAGAGTGCAGAATTTTTCTGGCATGGTAATTTTTTTTGGGTAATAACTATTAACACAGTTAATAAAAGAGACCTCAGAATTTTACATTGTACAAATGCTTCGTCATGGATTTGAACTCCTGTGTGAACGTGAAGTGTGAGTCGAGCTTTAATTGGGCCAACAAATTACAGTAGTTTGGGTTTAAAAGAGCACATAACTTTGTTGATATGGTAATTTTTTCTATATATGAAAGTTTGTTTTTCTCTGCAGCTTTTTTTTAATTTTTTTTTTATTTCCCTTATCCTATATTATTGGGCCTATGGCGAACCATCATGATCAACATACCATCATAATCAACAAAAATGTAGCTTACTGATTAGTCGAGATTTGTTAATCAATTAACCATAGTGTGGTTGGTCTAGAGGGTGACGACTTAGATTTGGAGGTTTGCTCCTTCTCAGGTCTCAGGTTCTAATTTCTTAACCAGCAAATATATACTTTGAGACCACGGACAGCAGGACGTAAGTCTTATTCAGACTGTAGAGACTTAATTTAATACGCGTAAACTTGCTCAAGATACCCTACATAATAAAAAAAATGATTTGTTCAAGCAATAATTTTAGAATTTTGAAATTAATCGAGGCGTGTGTAAATTAACATGAAAAATCACTTATCGCCCCCCCCCCCCCCCCCAAAAAAAAAAATGTAGTCTTGGAGTTGTCCCAATATTACCCCCTCCAAAAAAATATAGTCTCGGAGCTATCCCAACATTTAAATAAGAAGGGCTTGTTTATTTGGACGGATTGAATAAGAGATATTATAATTCATTGGACCGTTAATTTTAGGATACATAATTCTTGAACTATTTGGTTGGAAATAAAGTGTATCTCATATTTGTTTAGTCATGGAATTAGAAATCAGGAAAAGACTATTTTTAAAATTATTTATTATTTTTAAAATTAAAAATTAGTTTTTGAAAATTAAATCAAACATGTCTAAATATTTGGAGGACAAAATTGTCTTTTTACTAGGAGAACTTGTCCAAGGACTGTGTATCCCTCGGGAGCTTCTATTTACACACACCAAATACACTATTTGCACATCCTTCTCACTACACACACCAAAAAAATTAATTCCTAATTATTTTACTCACTGCACACACGGTTCATTCCACATCTACCCTCATACACTCACACACCCCCGACTCTCAAATCCAACTCTCCAAACGGTGCAAATACACCCATTGAAGCTGAAGCTGCATCTCTCACATTATCGTGTTTTAGACATTACCCCATAGCTCCCTGCTTCACACAGCTTTCATCACCAAAGCTGCATCCATCAACACATCCCATTGGAGCATTCCAGCACATTTTCAATCCTCATTCGTATTTAGGTGAGTTTACTTTTCAATCCTCATTTCTATTTAATTTGTAATGTAGAGTTTTGTTTTTATCATTTTCAAAACGAACGAAGGCCCACGGAGTGTAAACAAGTTGTTCGGAATTGGTTTTCCGAAAGTAAGGAAGTTGTTCGGAAGTAGAAATCAGAAATTAGTGATTTATTTCAACAATAGCTTTCCGAAAATTTTTCATTATTTCGACAGTCAACTTCCAAATAGTTTAAATTCGGACAACATTCAACTTCCGAAATTAATTTTTTGTTTCGGTTTTCAACTTCCGAATAGTATATACACTTTCGGTTTTCAACTTCCGAATAAATTTTTTTTTTTTCTCTTTTTTTTTTCCTCCCTTCTTTTGTATATTCTTTTTACAATTGTATAGTCATCAAACATATTAATTTTTGCAGGTAATATGGATTTTGAATATCAACAACGTGTCCCACCTACTACTTCAAATAGACGACGTCGTGAATTGGATGTTGACCATGAACGGGGACGAGGGCGTGGGCGAGGACGAGGTTGAGGTTGTGGTCGAGGTCGTGATCCAGTTTCGGTTGAATATGATATCCCCAGTGCCATTCAAAGTCGAAGCCGAAGCCAAAGACGAGTTCAAGGTGATGATATGCTTGACATTGCTGTGGAGGACGCCTCTTTACCCGATTCTCCTACTGTCCAGGAAAAGTACCTTACTCATGCTTTTCCAGGTGGATCGACTGATCCATCAATACTGCGGAGTTTCAATAGTCATGTCCCTGCAGCTGTTTGGCACGGGGAGGTAAACATTCCTGAGTAGAAGCGAAATTCATTTGTATATGAGTATTTTTTTTTTTTTTTTGTGTGTGTGTGCTGTATGGTAGTTTCTAATGAGATATCATTTGTGTTATAGGAACGAGGGCCCCTAAAGTGTCATAATCACTCTTCGAAGATCCTTACATGGCCATGGTGGTCAGTAGACAACAACACCAGATTCAAAGCCATTATTGAGCAGTCTGGGCTGTCACAGTTAGCTCGTTGCACTTATCGGTTCGTCAACAAGCTTCTAATCTCCAGTTTTGTTGAGAGATGGCAACCTGAGACGAACACATTTCACATGACAGTTGGTGAGATGACCTTGACCTTGGATGATGTTGGCACTATTCTTAGCCTTCCCATTGAGGCAGATCAGTCAGCGTACCAGATGTGACGAATCATTATGGAGTTACACTACTAGTTTCTGGCTTGGGGATTACTGAACGTGTAGCACATGAAGAGGTTTCTACTGCTGGTGGGAATTCAATCAGGCTTGAGTGGTTGCGAAGTCAATTTGCTGGTGTCACAGATTCAGACCCCGAGGAGGCTATACAGTGCGCTGCTAGAGCTTATTTGTTGTTTCTGTTGGGATGTACACTCTTCAGTGACAAGAGTGGCGGCAGGGTTCCTGTTGTTTACCTTGGCTTATTGATGGATTTGGGATCCATTCATACTTACGCCTGGGATGCTGCTGCATTAGCATTTTTATATAGACAGTTGGGGTATGCTAGCCGGTCCGGTGTTAAGCAGATAGGTGGTTATATGACTCTTTTGGAGGAGTGGATTTATGAGCACTTCTGAGCATTCCGACCTCACCAGAACATGGGCTACAATGAAGACATGCCACACGTGTACCATTGGGCATCTAGGAGAGAGGCAGGTTCCTCCATTGATCATTTGAAATCTTTTCGAGTGGAGCTTGACAGTTTGGTAGCAACTGATGTAAGTTTACTCGTCCTGAGATAATTTTAACACTTTCCATTTATCTTACCCTTTATATACTTTAATTCAAAAACACTTTACGTTTACAGGTTATTTGGGATCCATACCACAGCTGTAGAGACTGGCATCCATGTAACCCGGTTACGTTCTACCATGGATGCTTAAAGTGCTTAGACGTGGTCAAACCCTATCATCCAGATAGAGTTCTGAGGCAGTTTGGCAGGGTTCAAACTATCCCAGATGCACCGCTAGCTCCCAGTCGTGGTGCTCGAGGCAACATATCTGCACGATATACAGTCATGTATAGATACTTGGATAGGATCTGGGAGGCTTGGGATAACCACGTGTTATCTGAGCAGTGGAGGAGCACACCAGTTCGTCAGCCTTAGGAATGTGTACCGGGTTTCGTGGATTGGTAAAAGAATATCACGCACCTATATGTTGAGCACACTAATAAACTGTGTGTCCATGACCATCACGATTTCAGCCAACATGTCGATGTAATATATTATCCTCTTTTATGCATTTGTAACTTACTTTTTAATTTTTGATATATTTCCTAAAATGTGATATTCTTTTCAAATGCAGCGTATTGCACATGCACTGCAGATTACACATCCTATTATTAAGGCTGGTTATGAGGAGGGGATTCGACATCCTCATCGACTTTACCATGCTATCAAGACTATAACGCATGTCCTTGAAGGTTAGCACATTGACGAAGTTGGACCTAGTTCTACTAGATCTAGTTATACTGGAGGTCGCTTTTCATCTCCAACATTGACATACAGTCGTAGGCCTAGGCATAGGCATACAGCTGATTCATGACATGTTATTTGTTAGTTGATGAATTTTTTGTGGTGTTTTTTGTAAGATGACATTGTTGTAATGCTAACAATGGTTAATATTTTCTTATTAGAATGGAATGGCAACAATGGTTGATACCATTGAAAATGACATTTTATTATTAGAATGGAATGGTAACAATGGTCGTTGATTTTGTAAATGATATTTTGTTATTAGAATGGAATGGTAACAATGGTTGATAACATTCAATCCATGCCACAGAACACATCAACGTCAAAAACACATCCATTAATTTCTTCCATAATTCTAACATTGTCAAATGCATACATGTGTCATGTGACATCAACAACATCAAATGTCTCTCGAGTAGCTACAGTATCATGAATAATGTCCTTGAAATGCTGAATGCGGCGCACATATGCATCATCCTAGTCGACAGCGTAAGGGTGCTAGTATTTTCGCCAATTAGTGGCTATAGGAGGAACTAGATGGCCTGTTTGCAAAAAAACCTACACCAAATGTCAATTGAGTTAGTGATCATACCTTATAACTGCTTGTACATGCACAAATTGATAAGTTTCTGTTATACCTGGACGAAATGATTTCCGTTGACAAACCCAATGGCAATCTCACGTTTATGAAGTTTGTAACGCCCTCAAAATTAAACCCATTAAACATAAAACAAGGCATGCATTATTAAAAGAAAAACATTATATTATTTAAATCATCAGAGTAATATGAAATAAAACATCAAAATAAACGCCCTACGGGCTTACATCTTGCCAAGCCAACACTTGGACACAAATTCATGAGTTCTAACTCAAACAAATAGAGCCCTAGGCTTGAATGTTTACATTATTCAAATAAAACGACTAAAACAAATAAAACAAGTCTTCAAGTCCAAATCCTCACAAGCTAAGTCTTTGGAGGTAGTGAACCGCCTGAACCTGAAAATAAAGTTCCCATATAGGGTGAGCCACAGCCCAGTAGAGAAATACTAAACCAAACATAAGAATTAACTAAAGTAGTAGTACCCGATACATGGTTAACACAAGATAATCAATTTACAGTTTATTGACACGAATGTCTACGTTGTCTATGACACATGGTCTATGACACCTTTTACTTTCCATTTACACAGACATGGCTCAGAACCTGGCCAAACAACTCAACAAGGATAACAAATCAGGCTAAACCTTTCTTATAACATAATAAACACACATGCTGGTGTTATATCAATCTCAATCAACTTCACTTCCATACTTCCCAACTGATACACATGGTGGTGATGTATCATATCAACAACAAATAGAAATATTTCTATTATCAATAAGCATATACATAAGTCATGCTACTGGAGTCCATCCCCTATCTCCTCCCAACAAGTTCGGTTTAGAGGTCCATCCCCTATCTTCCCCTAAACCGTGGAGTTCATCCCCTATCTCCTCCAAAACCAAATGCATATGCAATAAAATACACAATTGCCATATACAACACATAATTAATACATAAATGTTCTGTATTAACTCAACAGTCAAACAATTGACTCAATTCCAGTTATACCTAAGCCGCATGCAAGGTCTACAACAATCAATGGCTATCCTCCACCGATAGCCCAAAACAGTTATTTCTAAACAAGAAATAAATACATCAATGAATGTAAATTTAACATTCCCAAGGTAAATATTTAAACTACCCAATTCCATGAATTAAACCAAATTCCACATTGTTCCTTTAAATTAATATACAAATTAATCTAAACCAAAACCCTAAGGTTTCTTCCAAAATTACCAAACTACCCCCACATACCAAAATACCACTACTTAGGATTAAAACATATAAATGGAGTAGGAAAATCCCTACCTCGAAGCAAGAACAAGAAAAGATGATGATGAAGAAGATGCTCGAAACTCCAAAGTGCTCCAAACTGACAACTGCTCAGATTAAATGGAAGCCCTCACTCTCCTCTATCTTATTTGTAAAAGAACTAGGGCAAAAACCCACCCTAACTAGATCAAATCAAGGAGAGAAGATGAGTTGGGAGAGGGAGAACTCGTAACCTAGGGTTTAGAATATGAAAGGGACTCAAAAACTGAATTAAAACACGCTGCTGCGTATTTAAGTCTGACAGGCTCGCTCGAGCGAAGACCTGGTCGCTCGAGCGACCAGACACAAGAAATCCTCGCTCGAGCCAAAAACTCGATGCTTCAGGTCTGCAACCCAGAAGCTCGCTCGAGCGAAGGAAAGCTCGCTCGAGCGAAGGACTCGAAAACATACACCTCGCTCGCTCGAGCGAAGGAAGCTCGCTCGAGCCAAGAAACACATCCCTCAGGTCTATGTACTGGACGTAAGGCTCGCTCGAGCCAAGGAAATCTCGCTCGAGCGAAGAACAAAAACGAAGACCTCGCTCGAGCGAAGAGAAGCTCGCTCGAGCGACCAAGCCAAAAACTGAACATGCAGACTTGGTTTCTAAACCCAACCAACCTGTAATCAACCTGCCCAAAACATCCTATAACTCACAACTGAAGAATTAAAGGACAACAACAATAATAATACAACAATGGAATCTACGGAACATAAGTCCGGATACAATAATCAAAAGGGAAAAAGACCGGGGTCGCTATAAAGTTGAGGTACTGGCACTGTTCTAAGAGGTAAAAAGGTGAGACATTGTTGTAATGACAAGTGGTATAACACAAGATTGTAGCACGATGCAACAAGATGCCCCATGTCTGGCATAGTCATCCAATGTGAGTATCCAGGACTGTCTTCAAAGTATGACAATATGCTTGTCAATTCTTTAAACCTTTCGTAGGACCCATAAAGTGTAATGTATTCCTCTTTGTGTGTGTGCAGCTCACCCAAAGGATCACACCTAACCTGAGCCCAATCATCTTCTGTATGACCAATTGAAGTAGCTATAGCCCTGAAACCATAATTCCCATCTGCAGCTACATCCTTGACAAACTTAATGTATGGTTTCAACCCAGAAGGGAAAGCATTAACATATGCACCAGGTTTCACTGTTCTAGTAATGTACACCTTCCCTTTCGCATTCACCTTCTCCTTTCCCTTAACAGGTTGCTTCTTCTTGGTTTCCATAGTAGAAGCTAATGTAGTGATTTGAGTGTTCCTAGGTGAGAAGGAATCATGTCCAGATTGCACCAACTCAAATGCACACGGGTCACGATGGGTAGAAACATTGATCTTCTTATGATCCCGAGGACGTGTTTTGGGCTTCACCTTGGGCTCAACAAGAAAAGTGTTTCCCGGACATACAATCTCTTTCAACTTCTTCAAAAGCTCCAACCGCATGGTTCTATCACTTTCATTGAACTTTTTCACAAACAACTCTACTTTTGCATGACAAGTCACCTATGTTTCCTCTTCTTTGTTGCATATGGAGATATGAAGTTGCCTCCACTATGAGTGTATGGTAGCAAGTGGTATAGGACGATCTTCTCTGATGTAGTCAGCAATCTCATGGGCACAAGGTAAACCATGAGTATGGCGAAGGATGCATCCACAAGCTTCAGCATCAATACCAATGGAATTGGCTCTCTTACTCTCTACAAGCAAATACTCTAATGCAGAGATAGACACATTACCCCATAGCTCCCTGAACTGAGAAGGTTTAAATTGATGTTGCACAACAGTTAGACTTTTCTCAAATGAAGCCTTGATATCAGTGTGTTGTAACTCAAGCAGACTGTGTATTTTCTCAAATGATGCCTAAAATGAGACTTGACATGAACCCAATTGTCTTTTAAGTTTTGCATGTGTACTCTCAACCCTGTTCAATTCAATGTAAGTGAAATTAAAATCAAGTACATGGCACTTATTAATAACATATTGAATAAAAGTAATCTTACCAGTTGGTTGTAACAATGCCACAATGCATACACGTGTCTGTCCATACCGCCACAAATTTCTCCTTGTAAGGAACCAACCAAGTATCCATGATGTAGTTGACTGCATCCGGATAACTACTGAATTCCTTAAGTAATGATTTAAGACGCTCATCGTACTGAATTTCAGAAGATGAATACACTAAAGAGTTCCACTCATGGTTGAACTTCTCCCATTTCTGCTATGTCTCAAATATTTTCTCGCATTTGGTCAATACATTCTTATTAATATGCCAACGACATAATAAATGTCTGCCAATCGGGAATATCTTCTGTATGGCATTCATCAAGGCTGGCTCTCTATCAGTAACAATAATTGATGGCAAAACAAAACCATCCATGACATCACGCAATGTAGCTAACACCCACGCATAGTTATCAACCCTCTCATACTGTAAGTATGCGAAAGCTACAGAGAAAGCCATTTCAGTTGATGTCACTCCCACAATTTCAAGAAGAGAAAGACGATATCTATTGGTTTTATATGTGCAATCCATAATTAATATATGTGGGAAAGACCGAAATAAGTCCAAACTAGTAGAATGTGCCCAAAACAAGTCTGTCACAGTCATCGTGGACTCTTCACATCGATGGCACTCAATGTAATTATACTCAGCCAATTCACCCAATAAGTGTTGCATCTGTGATCTTCCAGCTCTCTGTACCACCCTGTTTCGATGGCGTACATTGTAAATGGTTTTAAGTGTGCTTACATTGAGGGCATCTCGTTGTTTCAAGGTTACTAGGATTTCTTTTGGCCAAACCATGCTCTTTGACATATCCAGTAACAATGCTTTCTCATCCTTTGACAGCCTCCCTGCATATGAATGTCCCTCAAGGTGCTCTGCAGGTGGATGGTTATGCAATCCACATACTACGGTCAATGTCCATTCATCATGTGTGGTAAACCTGTGAGCCCTCGTATCAAAAGGACAACCACACTTCTTCGTACTGGTTATTCTTGATGTATTGTTGCCATCGTGTTTTACCTTCTTTGTCGCTCTATATTGGCCACTCCTCTCACAAGTAAGATACATCTTGGGTCTTTTTTGCCCTCCACCATAGTCTGATGTTTTGATTACAATGACCAAACCATTTCTCTTTCCAACTTCACGTACCCAGTTGAGCAATTCATCCTTACTTTTGAATACCTACAAAGTCAAATAAATATTATCAAACATTTACATTTGTTGAGCAATTCGAAACATAATCATTATAATTTCGTAGAGTGAACCTGTTCAGTTGTGAATTGAGTAGTGTAATCCAACATACTATCTGCGCAAACCTGACTTCCTTGAGTTGACACATATTCCTACATGTTTTGTATAACATTACAAATTTTTAATGGCATTATAAAGATTAATTTGCAATTTGAAACTGTAAATTTGGTATGCAGTTTACAAATTTGGAATATAAAATGGGGAAAAAAAAATTTACTTCATTCGGAAGTACAGTGTTGAACAAAATGCTAATTTTCGGAAGTAGTTGTCTGAATTAATTTTAAAATTTTGGAAGTTGAATGTTGTAAAATTTAACTTATTTCGGACAACAACTTCTGAAATTAACTATTTATTTCGGAAGTAGATTTCCGAACATAATGATATAATTCGGCTCTGGTTATCCGAACGACGCTAGAAAAGAAAAAAAAAAAAACAAGACTTTTACATTGCAAAACTCACATTTCCTTGGCTATCTTTCTCATAAACATTTATTTGCTTCTGAAAATCTGAATTTTCAAAAGAGAAATCCTCCATAACAATAATGAATGAGGATGGGGTTAGTGTGTAAACTAATGGAAATGGAAAGCTACGAATGGACTTGGAGCTTCAATGGCTTCAACAGCTTCAATGGACTTGGAGCTTCAATAGAAGAAGTATCAGCTACGAACTTGGAGCTAAACAGCTTCAACAACAGATGGATGTGAAGTCTGGATGTGTATTGAGATGTTTGTTTATTTGAATTGGTATGATGTCTAAAATAGCAATTTCACTTAGGGATAAAATTGTAATAAAATAAATATCATTAAGTGTGTGTATAGAGTGTATTTGGTGTGTGTAAATAGATGCTCCCGTATCCCACTCCTCCCCCAAGACAGGATAGTCCCACATATAGGACCGGACTATTAGCCCAATCTATAATTTTTCAACCAAACAACAGACTACTAGATTTGACAGACATGGACTCCAATCCCCCTTTCTAATCCCTCCAAACAAATACCCCCTAAAAGATTAGATAATATAAGCTATTTTTGTTTAATGATTAAAAATACTCAAATCTTTTCACTTAAATTCAAAAATTCAAATACAAGCTTACAATAGCTCTATTTAATTTTCAAAATGATAATATAATATCAATTTGATTACTGTAGTTCTAATCCTTTTATTTTTTTATATTATTCAATTTAGTTCAATTGATTACGATTTTTACACTACAAGAAATTTCACTTTTGGCAACTAAAATTTTAGTCGCCAAAAGTCTTATTTTAGTCACCAATTACTTTTGGCGACTAATATATTTGGTCGCTAGTTTGGTCGCCAGTCAGAGAAGATTTGAGTCGCCAAAAGACAATTGGTGACTAAAATTTTTTTAGTGATCTATCGCCGACTAAAACTTTAGTCGCCATATATTTTTTTAAAATAATTAAATATATATATATATTTTAATTTTAGTGACTAAATTATTTAGTAGCCAATTCAGCATGTATGTTTGGCAACTAACTATTTGGTAGCCAAAAGTTTCACTTTTTGAGAATTGGCGACTAAAAATTTAGTAGCCAAAAGTTTCCCTTTTACAATTGGTAACTAAAAGTTTAATAGCCAAGAGTTTAACCTTTTGACAATTGGCGACTAAAATTTTAGTAGCCAAAAGCCAACCTATGATATTTGTTTAGTCGCCAACATGTCTCATATAGTGTTTATAATTTGTTATGTAATATTTTTTGTCACTTGTAACTTGTGCATTCTCAACCATTCAATACAAATACTTCTCTACAACCTGTATCATTCAATTTTCAACCATGTACAAAACTTAACTATTAACCGTACATATCAAAGAAAATAAGAATCCATAAACATAGTATAATCCAACAAATACATATACTATCCAAACCAACAATTAAAATCCAAATTAAAAAAAAAAAATCTTAATAACAAAACATATCAAGTGTACATGTTTTCCATAAACAAAAATATAATGTAAATTGTGCCCATGCAAACACCATCAATCTGGCCCAAAAAACATCACTGCATCTATGCCAACATCATCAATCTGTAACAAAAACCAGTGAGGTAACTAATCAAAAATGCAGAGCTTGATTTTGTTTAAATAGAATATGATTCAATTTATTTAACAAGTAATTTAGCTTATGGAGAAGGAAAAATTAGATAACTAACTCAGTTGAATTTAGATGAATAGCACAACGAATATATCAATTGATATAGCAAGACCAAATAAAGAAAAATCGGTAAATGATTCCTTTTAGCTTAACAGATTGTCATTTCAAAGATTTCAACTAAAATAGGCAAATAACGATTTATAAGGATATAACGCACAATATCAGTTATACAACAACAAATATACCAACTAATGAACTTATAACTTAGGTGAATAACAGAATGTGTTCTAGTTGATTTACAAATGAGTTCAAGCAACCACAGTCAATAAAATCAAATATATCAGTTCATGATGAAACACAAGATGAGCTATCAATGATGAGTTAACTGGAAATGCATTGAATGAATATTGACTAAACAGTTTGTGAGTTATATAAAGAAATAAGCACTGGTTTAAACTCAATCAAGTCAGAGAAGATAATGGAAAATTTAGCTCAAGATATCAAATACTTAATAAAGTGACTAACACAGTGAGTTTATCAATTAGCTATGACAGTTAATTTAGGATGAATAGCACAATATTTATTATAACTGATATAGCAAGACTAAATGAGGGAATATTAGTGAAGTAGCTAATTGAAAACACTATCAATGATTTTTTATTTAACAGATTAAGATTTGAATATGCAAGCAGTGGCTTCAACAGATTAAGATTTGGAGCTGTTGTGGGCTTGATTCAGTACATGTTTGAGCACCAATTACACTGCCAATAAGTTAGGCTTGTGGCTTAGAATTTTGAGAAGCCTAAGAGACATTTTATCAAATAGTTTGAAGGTAACGAAAAAAAAAGTGTATTCAACGGAAAGGATTCCATACCCTGTATTCAACTTTTGTCCCATCTTCATTCTGAAAGGAAAAGAAAAATGTCAAAGCACATCAACAAACAAGTAATGAACCAGCATGATTACTCAATAGTCACTTAGAAAAGTGTCACCTTGATCAATCAAGAAACAAACACAACTAGTAACTAAAAGAATTATAACTCAAGGTGAATGGAAAGTCCAATGTAAATCAATAGCTATGAAATTACAAAACCCTAACTTTCAGTTCAAAAATATATCAGACCCCCACAGTGTACAAAAGTTTGACCTCAAATTTTCATCGTAAGATGGTAGTTATGGCTTAAATGTGAATTATAAGCACAAGAATATAAAGCACCGCCTCAAACAGCAACTATATTGCACACTGTGACACTAACCAGTGACCTAGTTGATCATTTGTGTTTAATAACTAGTGCTTCACACACGGCAGTTTCAAAAAGCTAAACAAACTATAACATTATATTTCCAAATTCACAAAAACAATATAAAAATAATCTTTCACCAAATCATTTCAACATTTACCTAAATAGAGATCCTCTTCTCATTGTAAACGTCTTCACCAGGGACCATATTCTTGGTGCAAAGTGCATCTTCTTTACCCTTAGCAATGAACACTCTTTCATGTCTATGCGACTCAACCACGACCTTACTCCCTCTCTTCATTCCTCCTCTTTCACCGCCTCGGCCTCTGTCGCCCCTTCCTCTACCGTTGCGGCCATCGCGGCCTCTCATCCCACTGCCTCTATCACCTCCTTTTCCTCCACCACCAAAACCTCCCTTTCCTTGCGACGGTGGCAGGCAACTCTCTATGGAATGAGAAAAAGAGAGATGAAAGAAGATGAGAGAGGATGAGTGAGAGCGTGAGATATTTTATATAGATGGTTATTGGCGACTAAAATTTTTTAGTCACTGAAAGTATTTTATAAATCCCTCCAAAATATTTGAAATGTCTCCCTCCAAAAATTTTAGTTCTTTGGCGACTAAAATTCTTTTTTGTTACCGAAAATAAACTTTTGGCGACCAAAATTTTCCTAGCCAAAGGTAAAAAATAAATTTTTATTTTCCATTCGGCGACTAAATGGTTTTAGTAGCCAAAACTCAATATATGGCGACTAAATTTTTTTTTGTCGCAGAAAATTAACTTTTGGCGACCAAAAGGTAAAAAAATAATTTTTTATTTTTCATTCAGCGACTAAATGGTTTTAATAGCCAAAGCTCAATATACGGTGACTAAATTTTTTTTTTTTGTCGCCAATTCTGGTATTTTTAGCGACTAAATTTTTTTTAGTTGCCAATAACCAATATACCCCGACTAAAAAAAATTAATAGCTAAATATTTTACTTTTGCCGACTGAAAAAAATTTTGGTTGCCAATTCCACAACTTTTGGTCGCTAATTTTGGTCGCCAGTCATGCATTTTGTTGTAGTGTTCATTGTCTTTCTAGATGTTCAAATGTCTCTGCTAATTTAGTTGCTACTCCTAGATTTTGCTTTTCTTACAATCATTTCTGAGCACTAGTAGCTGGTTGTATATAGTGTTTCTTGAATTGGGTTTAAGAGTGGTTGTTGTATTTGAAGGTTTTGGTATTGTATTATATATCTGGTTCTCTCTCTGTCTTTTAGTTTGTTATTGATTAGTGTATGGACTTTGAAAGGTTTTGTGGGTTGCTATTACCATTTACTATCATGATGGTAATAATCCGATTTATTGTTATCAAATCATCGTATCTATATGGATCATTTCAGATTTTGATTGACTGTAACAGTGAATTCTATAACAAATCCATAACTCATGTGACTCATCATAGCACCAAGTGAAATGGAGAGTTGCTCTTTGGGCCAAATCCAACCCCCAAGCTTCTCTTACTCAATGCATGACATTGTCCACAATCTTAGTCAGATCATGTTCTCTCTTTAGTGTCTGTGTTGCTGTCACTACTGCATTGTATCTGTCTGCTGTTGCTTTTTTTTTTTTTTTTTTTTCTGTCTCAGCACTTGGCTGTTATCCCTTTGTTGTTGATCCCTCACCAATAGATGGGCAAAGTGTAATTTACCCGAAGAATATTCACAGATAAGGAAAACAGACTACAGAAGTTTCAAGTTTTAAACAAATTTTTTAAAATAACTTCCAGACTCTTAAAAAATTAGTATTTCAAAGAAAACAAGGAATGTAATCTTGATACCTCTGTTGTCAAGGTGTTTTTACATGCATCTAATTAGGCAATAATACATGAATCATAACTTCAAATAGAAACTAAGATCCAGTTGTAGCAAATAATAGTGTGTCAATTTTCTTCACTTCATCTTAGCATAAAGACAAATTACTTGCAACTATTGACTCTTCAATGAGAGTATGTCTGGCTACATGTATTTTCTTATAACTGGACTAACGATAAGAAACAAACCACGAAAAAACAAATACCAAAGAAAAGTAATCAACTTCTTCACTGTTTTCCTTTTTTAGCTTTAAAAATGGGAGAGAAAAGGAACTACTAGGTAATATGTGTGTTCCTAATAATGTACCTGACTTCTCCAATTATGTAGATTATGCTCTCCAAAGCCTTTCGAAGGCATTACAATAGTCACTCTTGGCAGGTTGACCTGATTAGAGTGCTCAAGGGCATTAATATCATTAGAAATAAATACAAAGCTATTGCCACCTCTCAAACTATCTTTCATCATTCTAATCTCTCTACTCCTATCAGAAAGCACAAAATGTTACAAAATCCAAAATTTTACATAGTAATTTTTCATCAAGATTTAGGGAAACTGATCCGGAAACTTAAAGCCACATTGTCACCTAACTTTAGAAATTAAAGCTTGATACCTAACATAAACAGCACAAGCCCACCCAAGAGCAAGTGTTAAGGAGATAAAATATCCCTACAGCATAAACAAAAGACACAGATTGGAACATGATCATGCTGCAACATCATGTCAGAGTGCACAAAAGTATGGGCAAAGAACATAAATTTGAAGAATAAGATACTATCACCTTACAAAGCAAGAAGAGTCAGTTATATTGTACATTTATTTGGTCCATAAACATTATCATTTTCAAAATAATACAAAATAAATCCATACCCGACATAAAGTAAATAAAAAGAAAAAACCAGCAGCATGCCCATGTAATCCAATGTGTCCTGTAATATTCTTCTAAACTGAGATCTATTAAAATTCATGATGAATCCAGTAGCTATGAAATGGTTGGTATCTGTGCAACTAATCCTATAATAGCAATACTATCTTTAGCTATATTCATTGCACCAACACATGACGACCAGGGCACCTATAAGCAGCAGCTTGTGCAAAAAAAATTTATCATTGAAGTCTCCTTCTCAGGTAGTTCATACCTATGTCAGCCACAATACCTTTGTCAACATCACTGTGATACTCATTGAGATATACCAAAGTAAATCAAACTTTCAAAGAAACTTCAACCACTAAGACCATACAGATTTGGTTTTACAAGTAGCGACAAGTAACCTCACCTAGTTAGGGAAAAGCAGCAACATCAAACAACTGCTAAACCTACAAAGCAACCTCCTGTCTTACCTAGTTATTTTCCTTATACATGAGAGCAGATTCTATATGAGTCCATCCTTAAGAACCCAATTTGGTTGCGAATTACAAAGTACAAAACGGAAGAATGACCCCACGCCTTTTCCCAATTAGTCATGAATGAGAATTGCATTATCAATTAAGAGCCAGCAAGCAGAATTCTAAAACAAAGCCCTTTACCATTTTAAGATGATCAAAACTAATCACTTGATCTCTAGGAACTACATCAAACTTTCATATTCTAAAGTGTTTGGAAATAATTTTTTGTAACTTGAAATCTTTTATGCTACTACTTTCCTGGGTTGTTTTTTGTCCGCTGTTTTTCTGTTCACTCCATGCTGTATTTTTACCTTTTGTTGCTTTAGATGCACCTCTGTTTTGCAGTTTGGAACCTCTCCAAAGAGGCTAAACAAGGGTGCTATCTTTGTTTGTGTTGATGTCTATGTTATAGTGCATACATTAACTTTTTGTACACATTTATGTACTTTTTATGTTGATCTGCTTGCGTGAAAATTAGTTAGTTGGTTCTTGGTTTATTCACTTGTATATAATTTATTGTTTTTTCCATGCATATAACCATAGCAAATAAATGATACGTTAATCTAACATAACCTTTACTTTATAGTTGATCAAATATGGACAAGAGTTGGATGTCCATTAGAAATAGATTGAGTTCGGAGTATAGAGAAGGGGTTAAGTCATTTCTCTAATTTGCAATGACAAATGTTGGCCTAGATAATAGAATTCGTTGTTCATGTATGGATTGCCTAAATTTTGAATGTCATACCATTAAGGATGTGGAATATCCTTTGACCCGAAAAGGGATGTCATTTTCATACAAAACTTGGGTGCACCATGGGGAAACTGTTCCAACCACTCAACCTCATGTGTGGAATAATGACAATGAGGTTGAAGGTGTTGGTGATGAAGGGACAACCAATGAAAGCCTTGACCTTGAAGATGAATTGCATGCTATGTTAGAAGACCAACGCATGGTGAATATTTTTGATGATGATGAAGAGGATGAGTGGAATGATAATGAGCAAAGAGAGGATGCACAAAACTTTGATAAATTGTTAGAGGATGCTCAACGTCTGTTATACCTTGGTTGTCAAAAGTTTACTTTGTTATCGTTTATCGTTAAGATGCTTCATATGAAAGTGTTAAACAAGTGGAGCAATAAGTCTTTTGACATGTTGTTGGGTGTATTGAAAGACCTTTTACCAGAAAGTGACCAAAAGGTTCTGTGGACCCTTTATGAAGCCAAGAAATTTTTGCGTGACTTGGGTTAGGATATGTGCCTATTCATGCATGTAAGTATGATTGTGCTCTTTTTTGTACGAAAATGCAAATTTAGAAAATTGTCGAATTTGTAAGGAGCCTAGATACAAATTGAATGATGGCAAAGGTAAGAAGATCTGTAGCACTTGAACCCTTTTTAAAATTTAGGAAGTGTATTTGAATTATTATTATGTTTTGGAAACCTTTGGTGTTGTTATGGGTTGGTTTTAGAGGAGTATAATCCGAACTAAACTTGTTGGGTTTGGTTGTTCACGCTTATTCTTGTCAAAAGTTCCTTAGAGACTTAGAAATTCCATTCTAGGGTCGACACCAGCCTTTCTAGGGTCGACCCTTACCTGTTGGTAAAGTTCTGGAGGAGTTGCTGGAAAATAGGGTAGACACTAGACTGGGAGAGGGTCGACCCTCTTCTGTCTGTGTATTGGTTGCTGGAACATAGGGTAGACACCAGTCTGGGATAGGGTCGACACCATCAGTGCAGTCAAGGTTAGTTTTCCCAGATTTTCCTCTTTGGTGTCGACACCACTGTTGCAGGGGTCGACCCCTGCAGAGTTTTTTTTTCAGATTTTAGTCTGACTTTTGGCCCTACTTTTTGGGGGTTTTGACTTGATATTTTGGGTTGACTTTGGGGCTTATTTCTAATTTTACTTAGTGCTATAAATAGGCCCTCACTTGACCCTTTTCTTTATTTTTCTTTCTCTCTTTTCTCCCTCTAAACCGTGGGTCTCTCTCTCTCTCTCCAAAACCACTTTTTGCTCAAAAGTCTTTAGATCTACTCTCTTGGAAGCATCTTTTTGCCTTACTCCTTTGAGAAAGATTGTAGATCTCATCAAGAGCTTCGTTTTGATCTAAGTAGAAGTTGGTTTCAATAACTTTGGGGTTTTAACCTTTTTGCTCATCTTCTCTTCCAAGCTTGAGATAGGGACATTCTTGAGTTATATATACAAGTTTTGCTACCTTTATGTTGGTTTTAAGAGTTTTCATATAGTTCCTTGTTGATTTCAATCTTGTGTTTTGAAAATGTAGAGATGTTTTAAATGTGGTTTGTATCCCAACTCTTTTATAAATCCTAGAGGGTTTTCTTTTGAGTTATATATATTTATGTAAGTTTTTAGTTGATTTTGTAACTCTCCTTGAAAATTTTGAAAATGGGTTTGGTGACTCAAAGGATTGATGATTTTTGTAAAACAAACTCTATCTTGTGTTCATTTAGAGATTTTCTTGAAATTTTGGACAACATGAGTTGAGATTAAAGTGTATGATTAGATTTTATAAAAGAGATGAACAATGTTGGATTTTTTGTGAAAACCTAGAAGATTGGGGCTTTTTGAAAACATGGACAATTCATGGAATAAACTTATTTCCTTGTGCTAAAATGGGTGAGTGAGTGTGGAATTTACGTCTTGATAAGAGAAGTGGTAATCTCCTTGATGTAAGCAAATGGAGGATTTATTTTCTTAAAGTTGTTGTTAGATGCATGAAAAATATTTAATTGAGAAATGTTAATTGTTGTGCATACTGGATTGTGAGAATTTTGAATGGTGGAGGTTAGTATTTGAAAACCTCATACGTGGCTTGAGAAGGGTAAATTGATGAAAAATTGATGTTGTGTATTGGAGACACATGGTTATCTTGGGAATGAGGAATGAAAGGAGGAAATAGAAAATGTGATTGTTGACATTGTTGTGACGACTTGGAAATGGGAAATGTTTTGAGTTATGAGAAATCACTGGATTACATATGCATTCAGTTATTATTTTTGCATTGTAAATTTTGATTGAAGATATTTATTTCATGAAAGAAAGTGATGTTGTATTAAGAACTATGGCAATGTGTATGGGGTAAATACGGTGGTAAGTCTGGATAGGGGGTGTAGATGATTTGATAAGTTGGCCTGAGTGTCCTTGGTGAAAGACCAAAAAATCGTGCGGATAGGTGTCGAGCCTTCCGGTTAATCCCGGTAAAAATGACAATTTGGTAGTGCTTGTAGAGCCTACTTGCAGACACCAGCATAGGAATTACCAGTGTCGTATTTACCGCCCCTGTTGATTAAAATGGAAAGTTTTTGAAATGTGTTGAGATTGCAAGCTTTTGTTGAAAAATGAAAATCTTTAAGAAAAGCATGAAATGAAATTTCTTTAAAGGAGCATGGCATAGCATTGGCATTTGCATTATTTTTATTGAGAATCGCATAACTGTATATACTTTGTTGGAATTCTCTACTGGGCGTTATGCTCACCCCTATGGGATTTGTTGCAGGTTAAGATGTGATGGTTCCGCCAGGCTAAGGGCGTGGGTATGTTCTGATGAAGAGTAGTCTTGCTCTTCCATTTGTTGTGATGTTTTTGTAAGCCAAGGGCTAATGTGTATGGGTCCAAGAGACCATTTTGTGTAACCGGGCTATTGGCTTGGAAGATGTAAGCCCCTAGGGGCATTTTATTTGTGTTGAGATTAGATGCTTCACATGCTGTAAATTCATGTATTTCTATATTCTTGAACGTTTAAACATTGATGGTATATTATGTAAAGGTTGGAGTTATGACATTATTGATTGGGTGAATGTTGATTAATGTGGGTGGTTCATGTTGTATTATTTCGAGGCGTTACAAGATCCATCATCAGATTTTGAGATATAACCCATTGACACCAAGTTTGCAAAGATTATACATGTCCAGAAAAACTGCTGCAGATATGAGATGGCACAAAGAAAAATGTGTTGACGATGGCATATTAAGGCATCCAATCGATGGTGAGGCATGGAAGGACTTTGATAGGCAACATACTCTGTTTGCCCAAGAACCATGTAATGTGAGGCTAGGGTTGGCCACCGATGGTTTCAACCCTTTTGGAAATATGAGCAACTCATATAATATGTGACCTGTAGTAGTTATGCCTTATAACCTACCACCATGGAAGTGTATGAAACAACCATTTCCATGATGCCATTGCTAATTCCTGGACCGCAAGCACCAGGGAGAGATATTGATGTTTACTTGAGGCCATTAATTGACGAATTAAGAAGGCTGTGGGAAGATGGTGTAGTTACATATGATGCCTCAACGAGGGCAAGTTTTCGAATGCATGCAATTGTTATGTGGACTATTAATGACTTTCCTGCTTATGGTAACTTGTCAGGGTGGAGTACAAAAGGATATTTGGCTTGCCCCAATTGTAGCTTATGGTAACTTGTCAGGGTGGAGTACAAAAGAATATTTGGCTTGCCCCAATTGTAATAAGAATGCATCATCACAACGGTTAAGAAGTAAGATAGGATACATTGTTGCTCGCTGATACTTGCCTCAAGACCATTCTTGTGCAAAAAAGTAAGCTCTATAATGGTCAGGAACATTTAAACCATTTGGGAAGCATCCAAGCAACCAGAAAAGAAAAAATAGATGAAAATACAGTACTTAATTGGACAAAGAAAAGCATATTTTTCGAATTGTCATACTAGAAGACACTCAAGTTACGGCATAATCTCGATGTTATGCACTCATGCAACATATACCTCCAATACAGTGAGAAATTTGTTACCGACAAAAGTGGTTGAACCATTAATTGAGTTAAGCAATTTTTTCATGCAGTTGTGTTCCAAAACCCTAGAGGTGGATGGTCTAGATCGTCTACAGTCCCAAATAGTTCCTCCATCATTTTTCGATATGATGGAGCACTTGCCCATTCACCTAGCAGAGGAAGTGAAGATTTCAGTCCGATGCAATATCGATGGATGTACTTTGTAGAAAGGTGTGTAATTCTACTCCAATGTCCATTTTGTATATATTTGCTTGTTTATACTTGGAAGTCATGTATGCATCTTTTTGTTTATAGGTACCTTATGACTCTTAAATCACAAATGCATAATCGAAGTCATCTTGAAGTTCAATTGCACAGGGATAGTTAGCAAAGAATGTATGACATTTTGCTCAAGGTACTTGCATGATGTTGAGTCGAAATTGCATCGACCACTAAGGAATTGTGATGTTAGCGACAATCCTGAGATATTAATGGGGGCAGGCTTTAGGAAAAGGAAAAGGGTTTGTGCTTGATAACACAACATGGGTACAGGCTCATCAGTATGTGTTATTTAACACTGCTGCGGTTGTCCCATATCGAGAGTAAGATAGACACAACCTTTGTCTCATTGTGAATATAATTATACCAACTATAATTATCTTGCATTTTACAAATAGTTTAATTGTGTGGGGAACATCGTGAATTTATTAAGTGGTCATATCGTCGTCTCAGAGATTATAATGTGGATCGTCGTCACAATGATGAGTTTCCCAAATGGTTCAATCATGTAAGTGCATGTTTCCAATTTCCAATTCTCATGATTTAATTTTTTTAATCCATGTGTTTCTATATTTTTGAAGTTGTTAATTAATGTTTAATATTTATAACTTTCTTTTAAAAATAGGTTGCAAAGCTGTTAGCTACTGAAAACGTAGTGTTGTCAGATGAGATTAAAATTTTGGCTTTGGAACCCAGCCAAAAGGCCACCAGATTTAACGGGTATATAATTAATGGTACTAGGTATCATACTAGGAGTCATGAGTTGAGAAGAAAAACTCAGAATAGTGGGTATGCAGGTGCCAAAGACATTAATCCAGTGGAAGGTAATATAACGTACAATGGATGTGTAACAGATATTATTGAATTGTATTACTCACACGACCATAGATACTTGTTATTCATGTGCAATTGGATTGATAAGAATAAAGGACTCAGGCAAGACGATTTTGGTTTTACACTTGTTAATTTCAATCACTTGTTATATGTGAAGCAACAAGATAGTGATGACCCATTCATCCTAGCATCTCAAGCACAACAAGTCTTTTATGTTAATGATTCCGTTGAAGAAGATTGGAATGTTGTACTCAAGATGATACCTAGAGACTTGTATAAGGTATGTGGAGAACAACCAACTATTGATGAAGGACTACATCACAAAACCTATGAAATGCTTATTACAAGTGTAATTGACATTGCATATTACAAGTGTGTATAATTTTAATGCAGGCTCACAGGGATGTAGATGAATCCATGAAGAGAACAATAAAGGCTTCATTTGGGAAGAAATGAAGAGATTGGAAAAGTCGAGTAAAACAAATGGGATACAAACCCTTCAAGAATGATACAGATATGTTGGCTTATCGACCGGACAGAGTACATGAGGATCAGTGGCAGGCCTTGTTCTATTATTGGGGCACTCAGAGTGCGTTGGTACAATTTTATGTATGTAAAAAAAAATGTACATGTATGATAATTTTTGATAATATCTTAAATGAATTTCATATTTAACAAAAAATAAGCAAGAAGAATAGAAAATCCCGGAAGAAGAAGACATTACATCATAGAACAGGTTGAAAGCCTTTCTTAGTAGTTCAAGTGGAGGTATAATTATTCTCTCACATCAATTAAAAGTCTTTTATTTTCTTTTCTAAATTGAGTCATAATAATGTTTTGATATATGCCACACTAAATATAATAATGTTTTGATATATTACAGGAGACAAAAAAAACAATGGGGTTCTTGCTAGTCGGCCACTGGTGTGGATGGCTGTATACATGAAAGATGGGATGTCAAATAGTGATTCAGTTAATGAGATTGTGGTATGTGATACTACTTTATTTCTAGACTTTTGATATGATTCATATTGGAGGCCAATTATTGAATTCAAAACTGCAGACTCAAATGAATAATTTGACGGAGCACATGGTAGCATTACATAAGTAGATATTCACACAAGTTATGGGCTCGAAACGACTCGGTTGTGTTCGGACATTTGGATTGGGACCATCCTCCACTGATGATTTTGGAGGTAGATATGGGTAGTCACAAGAGCAAAATCATATCTTCCAAACTCGAGTTCAAGAATAAGTTCAAAAGCAACTTCAATGGTATCAAATACAGTTAGAGTCGAAGATGAATGACGTAACGGAGAAACAAATTTAGGCTATACGTACAGATTTTCAGTCACGAATTGACTTTTTGGAATCTCAATTGCAAGTTGCGGGGTGCTTGTTGCACCATCTGTTGCACCCTCAAGCCCATTACATAGGTAGCAGGTATTTTAACTATTTTAACTAGTTATTACTTTAAATTACCTAAAGCTACTATACAACTTAAGCCTCTTATTGAATGATAGGTTGTGGATTCACTTAGTAGTCATCCCACTGTTCGGCCAATGCCACATCAACAACAATCTCATACATTTTTATCCCAAAAGGTGAGCAATCATTTAACCAAAGCCTTTTTGACAATACAAACCTTATTAATTAAAATACTTGTTCTTATTAAATGTAGGTTCACTTTTCAAAGAAAAAGAAGAAGAAGAATAAAGAACAACTAACAAGGTTAGTAAGGAGTTCGAATATTATTTGTTAACATTATTATATGCACATGTTTAGTTTTTCGTTTATTTCATTACTGTATGCATGCATACTAAATGATGCTCCACATATTCAACAAAACTTCAAGTCTTTTTATGATAAATTGAGATTATGACTTTTAAAATAGGCTCATTAGTATTAGTAAGTAGTAGGTTATTTCTTTGCTTCCAAAGCAACTTGTCAACTTCTGTGACAGTGTGTACATGGTGCTGGAAGTAATTGGTGTGTGCAAGCAGAACCACAACTGGACATGATATCGTGTGTGATGCTTATTATAGAATTGTACATATTGTTATTTTTATTTGACTTTTATTGTATAAGTTCTTTCTATTTACCATTTTTTTTTTTTTTTTTGGTAGGTATGAGCACATGTCTTAACTGGTGATCAGATTGTTATCAATACTTCTGACAACTCATATATAGGTGAATTTTTGTTGCATCATTTTGTCATTTTGTAGACTAGCTTACTTTTGGTTTAGAACTAGTACTATTATTGAACTCCTCGCTTATATGGCATCTCTATTAGTTTATGAACAATTTGTGTAATGCTATTATTGTAAACTTCTTGGTGATTGAATTTTACAAAAATGAACCTTAATATATTTCAATTACTCATTTAAAGCTTTTGTTGTTTGGTCTTGTTCTTAATTTCTTGTTTCATTTGACGATTCTACACTTGCATTTTTTGTTGTCAAAAAATGTGATTTTTACGTAGTGCACTTAGTTGGATTTTCTTTTTATGTGGAATGCATGACTACCTCTGTTTAAACAAGGTTCTATTGTCTGGGTCTTTTCCTTTACTTCAATATCATAACCATTCTGACAGGATTTTCCCTTTTCATTGCTTCATTACACATCTGTATAAATTCTTTTCTATATTTGGTGGGTGGTTATATCTCCTCGGAAAACAATATTAGTTTTAGTAGAATTGAGAAAGGAATATTGAAAGTTAAAGCATGGCTATCATGGCTTGTATTATCCTATCTTCATTGCAATTCGTAAACTGCCTCTTATTGTGATTCCAGTAATATACTCCCTTTTAGCCTAGAAGTTTGTTTGTTTCATGGTCTACATTTTTTTAATTTAGCCAATGGAGTTCTATTGTCATATATCCTATGTAAAATTTTGGAAAATTGTAACCTTCCCATCATTGGGTTCTCATAATAGTTTTACATTTTCCTTTTATTAAACTTTATAATTATTGTTATGTTATGCATCCATACCTGCCTTGCAGGATGTGGCAATTTACATTTTCCCTTTCTTAAACTTGATTATAAGTCTTATTCCTTTTTATGCGGTGAAGATGAGTAGTTGTGAACAAATACATGAGTTTGTTGATAATAGTTCATGTGCCCGATTTATCATTCCCTGCAGGTGCTTATGGGCATTATTTTGTGGAGCTCTAAAGTTCGGTCTTTAATGTTTTGTCGAGATATAGGTGTTTTTTGTTTTTGTTTTTATTGTTATGGTTGTTGTTTTTGGAGCTCTTCTCTTGATTTTATAAATGTTCAAAGTAAAAGATGCTTGAAGTCTTTGTCCATAACTAAGTTAATGCTGGGTAGTCTGGAAATTTTTATTTGCTTAATACTATGCTAACCAAGATTGTAGAAAATTGATGTAGAAGTTCTGTTGACATCATATTTTTCTGCTTGTCCTGTTAAATGTGTTATTTGACAGGTTTTCTTTTATTTTTTCGTTTTGTTGCATGATTTTAGTTTAGAATAATCATGCAATGTTTGCCTAAATTTAGTCAATATATTGAAAGAGCAGCAAAGCTTTATCTATATTATTGTCATTTTTCAGCTTTATCCATATTACAAGCATTTTTTTAGTTAAATCTAATAGAATTAGCACAATCTAAAAATAAAAAAGAAGAAGAAGAAGAAGAAGAAGAAGAAGCTATAACGAAATTTCTTCAAATGCCACTATAGTGCCAATGGTCATATTTTTAAAATAGGGAAAAAGATATCACAACGTTTTTAAAACGTCGTTAAATACTAGCATAACGCCATTATAACATTATTCACCACATTTAGCGACGTTGTTAAAAATGTTGTCTATACTAATCTACCAACATTTTTAAAGCGCCATAACGCTATAGCGACAACCGTGTCTTCAGTGTTTGGTACTAAACATCACAAAAAACAATTAGAAGAATTTTTTACACATATAGTGGCTTTTTTTAAATGTCGCTAAATGCAGAATTTCTAGCAGTGAAGGAAGACTCCACCAAGGTGATTGTAGCCTTTAAGACAAACTTTCCCTCCACAAGTAGAGGCTAATAGTTGGCACTGATAGGAAGCCCCTAAATTCATCATTTGATCAGCGTTGATAGCAGGCCTCGAAGCTTACTAACTTGGCGTTGATAGCAGGCCCCAAAGCTTACTAGTTGGAGCTGATAGCAGGCCCAGAAATACTAGTATACCGCAGTGATCTCACAAAGATGGGAGCAAGGCAACCCGAGAGTAAAAGACTCCTTTTCCATTTACCCAGGTCATGGACCTACCTTGGTTGCACAGACAGGACCAAGGAAGCCCCCTTAGGCTTGGTACTAAGGCACAGCATGGCTGATATGAGAAGCTGGGGAGTTTGTGGTTAGGTGGCTAAGGGTGTAGGCTTCTGTAATACCCCTGTTCTGTATTATGTTAATTGGTCCCTAATATGAGCATGATTATGTGTTTAGCATGATTTCATATGTCATTATGCGAATATACTTGATTTTGAAATTCTATCTGTTCACTGTAGGAATATCTGTTTGAATAATCTGCTTTGGAAATTAAATTGAGGGCCCTATCGGCCACAGAACCCGAAATTGATTACGCCATTGTGATTAGCGTAATTTTTACAGCCTACGGTGAAATTTAATTAAAAATTGATTCGGGTCAGATTAAATTGATTTATTTAATGGCTTTGTGCTCAAATTGTTTAATATTATTATAATGCCAATAGTGGGTTTTGTTGGAAAAGGGCACTACACCCTCTATTCTCTCTATTTGTTTCATTTTGACTGATTTGGGGACTCAAACTAGAGAAGGCCGGCTGTTAGAGAGAGAGGGGGAGAGAATTGGGTGATTTTGGCTCAAGGATTGGGGAACTTGAAGATTAGACCCAAGATTTTGTATAATTTGGGAGATTGAACTCTAGGTAAGTAAACTCATGGCTTTTTGTTTGTAAATTTGTGAATTCAAGTTTAATAGATGGCCAAGAGCATGAATTAGTTTGAATGTGAGGGAATTGATTATATATGTTGAATTTAGAGGCTTAGAACACATGCATGTGAGAAATGGACATGAATCTCCATGTTTGAGCACAATGTGTGTAATTTATGTTGGACATTGTTTGAAAACC
This sequence comes from Camellia japonica, assembly GCA_030407325.1. Lineage (NCBI taxonomy): Eukaryota > Viridiplantae > Streptophyta > Magnoliopsida > Ericales > Theaceae > Camellia > Camellia japonica. The sequence goes on along the minus strand of JAPPVO010000014.1, from coordinate 110,588,584 downwards.
ATGTATTTGAACCTCTCTTCACCAATTAAGTTAATGTGAATGTCTATTTCTCACATGCAAGAGTAGATCGTGGACGTATGAGCTTTGCATGTTGCAATTTGATATGTTGGAGATGAATTTGGATTAATTGGAGACATGCATGTAAATGATATAAGGAATTGAGCCTCCTAATGTTGTAAACTTGTGTTGGTATCATGTTAATGTGTGTATATTTGAGATTTGGGCCATAACATGCATGTTTTGTTGGTTGAAAATCGATTTGGAGCTCAAGAACTCAACCTGGGATTTCCAGATTTTTGGTGTCCGCTCGAGCGGGAAAATCGTGCTCCCAACAGTTTTTGCAGACATGGTTCCCGCTCGAGCTGGGAAGTTGACGCTCGAGCGGGGAGCTGTGTAGACAGGCAGTCCGCTCGAGCGGCCGAGTTCACGCTCGAGCGTGAATTTGAGGTAACTAGCACTTTTGCAGGCTTAAGGGTCTACTCGAGCGGGGAAGTCCACGCTCGAGCGGGGACCCTGTTTTCTGAAATCCTGATTTTGCGTTCTGTGTTCTGTTTTTCCGTTCTCTTTCACCTGTAAGCACTCCTAGGCATATGTTAAGCATTGTAAATGAGTTAATGAGATAAGAATAAAGCCTAAAGAGGAATATGTGAATTAAAGAACGGATTGAACTATTAGTGACCCTTTTGTGTTCATGAAATGTGTAGGGTCAAGCTCCAGGGCAAATCCACAAGCCGATCACTGTGAGTAATATCGATATCTGAATGCTTGCGAATGCCCAATTGTTTATTCCCTTATAAGCTTTATGAATTGCTAATTGGGATTGTGGACGTAAGTCTGACATGGATAAACATAAATGGACCCAAGGTCGTTTTATTAAACATGAATGGACCAAAGGTCGTTTTGATAAACATAAATGGACCAAAGGTCGTTTTGTTAAACATGAATGGACCAAAGGTCGTTTTGATAAACATAAATGGACCAAAGGTCGTTTTGTTAAACATGAATGGACCAAAGGTCGTTTTGTTAAACATGAATGGACCCAAGGTCGTTTTGACATGAATGAGTAAGCCGAAGGCCGTTTTGACATAAATGAATGGGCCAAAGGCCGTTTTGATACGAATGAATGGGCCGAAGGCCGTTTTGATACGAATGAATGGGCCGAAGGCCATTTTGATACGAATGAATGGGCCGAAGGCCGTTTTGACATAAACGAATGGGCCGAAGGCCGTTTTGACATAATCGAATGGGCCGAAGGCCGTTTTGACAAGAATGGAAATCTGAATGGGCCAAAGGCCAGAATGTTTGGAATCACAATCACTTGATTTGTATTTCGTATAGTTATATATATATATATATATCTGTTAAATAGAAATATGAATTGGGCCCAAGGCCGTTTGGAACATGTTGTTCTACATTGTTAAGAAATTTCTGTATTTGATATTATTCACTAGGCTATCGCTCACGCTCATTTATGTGTTTGTAGGTGAGCCAAGAGAAGCCCAAACCCAGCCCCAATGAAGTCTGCCAGGAACAACATGAGAGTTGGAGAGTCAGCCTTGTGTCTCACGCACGAGACCCAACCTTGCCATTTCGTTATATATTTGCATTTTGTCTGGTTGGCAAGGACCTTGTGTATAGCGGTATGTAGTTTTGATGTGGGTTGACTCAGCTTAGATGATCCTGTCTGAAAAGGATTTTATGGTACTATATTTTGTCGTGGGTTATTAACGTATATGTGCATGGTTTGTTTTAAAGTGCATATAAGCACGGCTCTAAGGACAAAGTTTTTAATCATTGCTTCTATTTTGCCCCTTTACTCTGTTGAGTTACGTCTGTTTTGGTTTGAGGCCGTAGGTAATCTTAGGATTACTGGCCGGTTATGTCCTTAACCCATAGGGGCGGGTTCGGGTCATGACAGCTTCACTGAGGTCAACATGAATTATGGCTGATAGCAGGCTATGAAGTCTTGAGAATGCATGTCTTGGCTAAACTGAACTGAGAAGACAAGTGCGGCAAACATTACAGTCGTAAGTGCACTTATTGAGGTTCAAGCTAAGAAGGCAAGTTGCACCAGCAAACACTCTTGCCGAAAGTGCACTTGCTGAGGCATCTGTACCAAATAGATAGTACATAGTACATGCAGAGGGACACGTGGCACCTTCGTCTTGTAGTCTAAGGCAGAATATTCCATGTGATTCTTAGGGACACATGTCCTCACTTTATTTGGCCACGTGGTATCCTATTGGTGCCAAATAAAAGCCTATAAATAGGACACATTTCCCAAGATCCAAGAGGAAGATTTTTGGAGATTTGGGGTGATGTTGCCCATTCGTGCACTGTCATTCTCTTCTCCTTGAACCACTTGCTCCACCCTTACTCAATTACTCATTCTCTAATTTTCCCAGATTTTTGTTGACTCATTTCTCCAGCCATTCCAACCTTGTTGGACCATTAACATAGTTTTGCCTTTCTAATCACTCTCTTAATCACTGTTTACCTTGAACCCCTTTTACATTTTTGGTGACTCCGCTGGGGAGGCTACTTTGTTTATGATCTATACTTGCAGTGGGTTGCACACTTCATCGAAAAAAATGGCAGAAGATGAAGTTCAGCAGCAACCAGCACACGCTGAGGACCACGACCACAGTGTTGTAGTTGAAGCAGTGCAGTCCCTTCAGGATACGTAGAGGGAGATCCTGATAGCTTTGCAAACTCTCACTGAAGCTATTAGTGCCATGGTGTCCATGGCAGCTCTAGCATAGGTATCTCCGTCTGTAGCAGTCCCAAATCCAGCACCTAACCCTCTCCTTAAGGATTAGGCTCTGATCTATGTGTCTTCGGCGGTACCTCAGGCGAACGAAACGGCTACTAGTTCAGCTACCCAGGAGCAGACTAACCCTTGCCAGCCCACTCACTTTGTCACTCTAACCGATGTCTAGGCTATGCTCAAGCAAGAGCGCAACAAGAATTAGTAGCCATCTCTCTCAAATCCAGATGTTAAGCCCCCATATCCTCAAGAAATACTGGCCATGCGATATCCAGCTAGGTATACAATACCTAAGTTTGTGAAGTTTGATGGGAAGCAAGGTAACGCTAGAGAACATGTGGTGAGGTTCATTAAAACCCTCAGTGTCCATCATTGTCACGACCCAAACCCGGCCCTATGGGTTTAGCACCGTAACCGGCCAGTAATCCGTGATTACCGAAGGCCTGCTTAACGGTAATACAGTATAACAGAGTTCAGGGCCTGGCGGAAGCCAATACAGTAATAACTAGTGTCCATTGAGCTGTGAAAATCTGTATGCCAAAAACATTTTTCATGCATTCAAACAGTACGGTCTGTATACAGTCTATACAATCATATACAACATTCAGTACGGGGACCTAGTCCCTCGATAATAGTACAGTAGAACAGTAAGCAGTCTATACAGTAATACAAAACAGTGAGGAGTCCGATGGGAAAAACCCAAAACAAAATTCCAAAGCCATAACATGGCAACACGGAACCTCACAGTGAGGCACGTAGGCTGGCTTGACAAAACTGGGGACCAACCCACGCTCCTAGCTCTGGTCTGGCTGCTGAGAACCTACATATATATATATAAACAGTGAGCTAAAGCCTAGTGAATAACATAAAGCGTAAAGAGGTTTAGAATGAATGTCCTTACAGTAATGAAAACAGTTCATTTCAATCAGTATTACAGTTGTTCAGTACAATAAACGATCATATGTGGTACATCCGTTAGCATAACAGTAACAGTAGGTCAAAAAGACCGAACAGTAATGATGGCCAGTCATCAGTAAATAGTATGGTTCCACAAGGGAACCGACAGAGATCTCTGTAACAGTAACAGTCAGTAACAGTAGTGCTAAGGATGCCACAGTACAGTTCAGAAATAAAGGACATACATTCATTCAGTAAATAATCCAGTTCAGTAAACAATTCAGTTCAGTATTCAATAGATAACCATTTTTGAACGTATCTTTACACAATTGTTACTCACAGAGATTGGGCTAATAGCAGCTAGAGCGCGTCCCCGAGAGCCAACCCTAAACAGTTAACAAATAGAACACACACTAAGTTTCGCAGTCGGGAAGGATGATAATTAAATCCCTAAATTTCCTCGGTGTGGTTCTACGTCTAAATCCTCATTAAGATGTCTTAAACTAGGCCTAAGAATGCCTAGGGTGGGATGAGGATGCAAAAATACAGTTGGAAGGCATTTTCAAAAGTTGCTAAAAACAGGGGTCTCGCTCGAGCGAGCCTTCCTTCGCTCGAGCGAGGTCGCAAAATCAAAGGGTTCGCTCGAGCGAGTATTCCTTCGCTCGAGCGATCTGCAAAGATGAAAAAGTACTGGTTACTGGTTTTTCCTCGCGCGATGCTCGCTCGATGCTCGCTCGAGCGAGCTGAAGAAAAAATGCAAAAGTACTGGATGCTGAAATTCCCACGCGCGATGGTCGCTCGATGCTCGCTCGAGCGGAGCCCTGGATAAAGGTGCTCGCTCGAGCGAGGAATCCTTCGCTCGAGCGAGGAAGCAAATCTGGAATTTCCAGATTTGTCTCCCAAGTTCGAACCAAGCATTCAAAAACCCAAAACTCAACCTCTTAGGCCCAAATTCTGGAAAATACATCCAAAACAATGAATAACAAGTTTCAAAAGCTAATTTGTACATGCAAGGGCCAAGAGTTGGTCAAATAAAGCCATTTTCCAAACCCATTTCAAGAATAATTTCAAAACATGCAATGCATGAACTTTTAACCAAATCCAAGGTTCAAATCTTGCTCTAATGAGCTCAATAGTTGGAAAACAAAATGAAAACATGGTCTTTGTTAGAAACATGAGCATGCATGTACAATCTACCATGAATTCAACTTCAAAATGCACCAATTCAAGCATGCATGCATTAATGGAGTTCCAATTCAACATTTATGAACTAAATCATGACTTAAACTTACAATGATGCAAAAACCATGCAAGATTTTAGCTCAATGATACAATTAGGAAGATGAATGATCTACCTTAGTCTTGTAGTTTAAGCCTAGAAGCTCAATTAGGCAATCAACACTTCAATTCTTCAAGATTTCAAGCAAAAATCCACAAGATGAACCCCTCCCTCAATTCCTCTCTCTCTTACTCTCTTCTTTCTTCTCTAATTTCGGTGGAACTAAGGAGGAGGGCTGATGAAATGTTTTGATTAAACATATACAAGGCTTCAAACAAGAATGAACAAAGGCTCCACTCAATGGCAAAGTTGTAATTAAGGCAAACTCTTAAGTTGGCTTTATTTAATCTAATTTAATCATTCCTAAACAATTTTCAGATAAATATACCATTAAATCACAAATATTCTATTGATCCCAAAACTCTAAACGGTTCCTAATTCGGCCGCCGATAAGGCCTTCAATTAGCAATTTAAACATACGAATTCAAACAGACAATCAATCAATCAAACAGATGCAATATGCGATTCAATAAATAAACTTATTCAATTTCAGTTTCGATTTCAATCAGTTTATTCAGTACTTCAGTTAATTCAATTATCAGTCATTATCGATTCAATTTAGCAGTAATCAGTATATAATTCAGTGGTTTTATCGGTAATCAGGACGAGGGTTGTTACAATCATAGTAACCACCCTCTACACCTTCGGGAGTTTTCCAAATCACTCACTAAAAGGGCCTACAGTTGGTACGTGAACTTGGCCTCCAACTCGATCAAGAGTTGGGAGGAAATGGTGAACAAGTTTCACACGAAGTTCTTCCAAGTCCAAGAAAAAGTCACAATCCTCACACTTAGGCAAGATGTCCAGAAAGAAGGTGAAAATATACTAGACTATGCCAAACGGTTCCAGGACAAAGTCATTGACTGCCACAAACCAGTGGATGCGACTTATTTAGTCAACTTATGTATAGAGGGTGCCATATGCGACTACAAACTTTTCTTGGTAAACCATAATCTGCCTATTTTTTCAGCCTTGATTAAAGCAGCTCGAAACCTTAGCACCACGAGCCCCTTACACAAATCTCCTGAAAGTCACCACTACTCTCACAGTAGCAGAGCCGCTCAGAAGAAGAGTCATTGTTATCTCAGAAGAGAAAGAGTTATGAGGATAGAAACCCCTATCCTTGCAGTCTTGAGAATGTCAAAACCTTGATCAAAGAGTAGGTAGCCGATGGTGAACTCACCTTACCACCAGTTGATGTTTCCCCGACCAAGAAAGACAAAGAGAGCCCAGACTATTCTATATATCACAGAGCCACCAAACACCCAACTAAGGACTGTTGGACTTTGAAAAGTATCTTCAAGAATAAAGTTGCTGTGAACGAGTTGAAGTTCAAAGATGCAAGTAGCTATGATGTAAGGAAAAATCATTATCCTAATAACAAGAAGGAATGGAAGAATGTACCTATGATTGGTTACCTTTGGCCTGTGCGCGATCAAGTGCATGTGGCATCCTACTATGATGAGTTGGAAGAAATTACAGCGGGCCAACTTCCTGAAGCAGTACCTGCAGAGGGAAAACTTGTAAAAGATACCCATGCACATGCCTTGCAAAACTCTACCAAGTTTCGCATCTTATTTAACTAGTTGGGGCTGAGCCAAGCCGCCAGGTTGGAGGCAACAAAGGCCCTCATCAACATCTCTGAAGTATATCATGCCGAAGTTGTTGAGGCCATGGACTATGTGCCTCGGCGAATCCAGGAAGACTATAGGTCCATTACTTTTTCAGAGGCAGACAAAGCATACCCATTCTCTCAAAATCGCCCTGTCTTTGTCACAGCTTACATAAATGGTGTGGAGTTTAAATGTGCTTTCCTTGACCCCGCCAGGGGGGGAGGGGGCATCCATAAACATCATGACGACCGACACCTTTGTGAAGGTTGGTATTCCAAAGTTCAAGATGGTTTGCCAACCCATTATTGTGACAGGTTTTGGTGGTGAGAAAAAAGTCACTAAGGGATATGTTGTAGTGGATTCAGTAGTTGGCGAAATCTGCTCCATAATTAAGTTCCATGTAATTGAGGGAGATACAAATTACCATATGATACTTGACAGAGCTAGGATGCACTGATATTGTAACATTTGATTTTGGGTGACCGCTCGAGTGGCCATTTGGTCGCTCAAGCTTAGATTTGCAGCTCCCAGTATCTCGCATGTTTGCAGGTGAGACCGTTCGAGCGAAGGAAAGGTCACTCGAGCGTAAAATTCAAGCTCCTAGTATTGTCACTGTAGCTTTGTAAAACATCTAAGACCATGCATTTACTGCACGGGCGGTGGAAAGTTCGCTCGAGCGGTCTCTTTGTATTTTGGCACTTCGCTTGAGCAGTCTATTTGGGACAATAGAGTTAAGAATGAACCAAACCCATTTTTCCAACTCATTTTTTCATATTCTTTCTCTCTCTAGCAGGCCTCTTTCCAAAACCCTAGCTTAAAAACCCTAGATTTCATCTAGTAAGAGCAAGAATCAATTCATTAAAGTTGTTATTCACGCCAAGAGCTATGTTTTGAACTAATTGAATTGTGTTATTTCGAATTTTATTGTGTGGATCATCATCTATCTTCTTGCAACTCTTGAGGTAGAAATATCTTTACCCTTGTATATTTATACTTTGGTTTAAATACGTATGAATCTTAAGGTGTGTGTGACTATTGAGAAGGATGATGTAGATATATATATATATATATCTAGATTTTGTGTTGATGATGTGTTTTGTGTGAAATTGATGATGGGTTGGATAACCTCTTTCGGAAGATTGAGTAAATAGACATGAATTAAGAGAAATTAATACTTGGATGGAAAAACCCCAAAATTTAATGTGTAACCCTAAAGGTTGTTCTTTGAATTTGACTTAATGGATAATTGGTGGGTCCTTGTGATTCCCTATAATGTGTTTATATATTATTATTTTGGAATGTGTTGAGGTGCCGACTACCCGGTTCGTGTGAGGACGACGAATGTGGGGATGTGATGAGGTGCCCACTTGCCCGATCGTGTGCGGACGACGAATGTGGGAATGTTATGAGGTGTCCACTTGTCGGTTCGTGTGAGAACGACAAAAGTGGAAGGTTTAAGGTGTCCATTGGCCATCTGTGTAGGGACGGAAAAATGTGGAGATTGAATATTAAATTGTGTGTTGTGTTATAAAATTTGAAACAAGAAAATTCATGGGTATTGATAAAGATCACGCATATTTTAAATCAAATATTCATATAACCAAACCAAACCAAGCCAAGCCTTAAGTTTCATCAAATGGGGTCGGCTACATTAATCCTTCTTCTCCACGCGGCTCTATCAAAGGCCATTTCGTTAGTCAAATTAAGTAGACCATATCTCTATTTACAACGCTAACCAACGTTAATCTAGGCCAACCCCGTCCCCTAACACTTCCATCTACTGTTACAACATCGCATCTCTTCACTACTGCCTTTGTTGGTCTCCATTGAATATGACCAAACCATCTCAGTTGATTCTCTCTCAACTTATCTTCTATCAGTGCTACTCCTACCCATTCCCGAATACACCCATTCCTAATTCTGTCTTGTCTAGTCTTACCACACATCCACCTTAGCATTCTCATCTCAGCCACACTTATCTTATTTACATGTTGTTTCTTGGTTGCCCAGCACGTCGTCCCATACAACATCACTGGTCTAATAGTCATTCAATAGAACTTACCTTTAAGTCTAGTGGGTATTCGTTTATCGCACAGTACCCCAGACGCACTTCTCCACTTACACTATCCCGTCTTAATCCTATGGGCCACATCCGCATGAATCCCCCCCGCTGTTGTGATAATCGGCCCTAAATAACGAAAATGTTCACTCTTAGGCAGTTATTGGTTCTCAATCTTCACTTCTCCTCTGCTTTCATTGTTACTGTTACTAAATTTACACTCCATGTACTCTGTCTTAGTTCTGCTTATCCAGAATTCTTTAGATTCAAGAGTTTTTCTCCAAATCTACAACTTTGTATTAACTCTTTCTCTAGTCTCTTCCACTAGCACTATATCGTCTGCAAAAAGCATACACCATGGCACATCATCCTGGATATTTCTCGTTAACTCATCCATTACTAAAGCAAAAAGATAAGGACTTAAGGTAGATCCTTGGTGTAACCCTACAGTGATAGGAAATTCATTTGTCTCTCCAGCAAGCGATCTAATAGTGGTCACCACCCCTTCATACATGTCCTTAATCACATCAATGTAACTTTTTGTCACCCCTTTCTTCGCTAACACCCACCATATTATATCTCGGAGCACTCTATCATATGCTTTCTCAAGGTCGATAAACACCATATGAATGTCTCTTTTCTTTTCTCTATACTTTTCTATTACTCTCCTCAAAAGATAGATCGCTTCCATTGTTGACCTGCCAGGCATAAACCCAAATTGATTCTCTGACACCTCTGTTATATCTCACAATCGACATTCTATCACCCTCTCCCATACTTTCATTATATGACACATTAGCTTGATTCCTCTATAGTTGTTTCAATTCTAGACATCTCCTTTATTCTTATAGATTGGCACTAAAATACTTTTCCTCCACTCATCTGGCATGTTCCTAGTCAACAAAATTTTGCTATACAACCTAGTCAACCAAGCAACCCCTTTTTACCCAAAAACTTCCAAGCTTCAATAGGGATATTATCTAGTCCTAAAGCCTTATTTGATTTCATCTTCTTAAGTGCAATCTCCACTTCAAAGTTCTAATCCTGCGATAGAACCTATAGTTTTGGTTTATCGTATTACTGGCTATTTCTTCCCTTATTGTCGTACCTCCATGTTCCCCATTTAATAGTTTCTCAAAATAGTTCTTCCATCTTTCCTTAATCTCTTCATCCCTCACCAATACCTTAGAATCCTCACTCTTGATGCACTTAACTTGATCAAAATCTTTTGTTTTCCTCTCTCGTATCTCAGCAAGTTTGTATACCCTTTCTCTCACTCCTTACTATCTAGTCTAGTGTATAGGTCATCATAAGTTTTCAACTTAGCCTCTCTCACTACTTTCTTGACCTCCTTATTAGCCAATCTATAGATCTTAAGGTTTTGCTCAGTTCTATCATTTTGCCACTTTTTAAAGCACTCTTTTTTCATTAACTACCACTTGAACCTCTTCCCTCCACCACCAAGTTTCCCTATAGTTGGGTCTCGTTCCTTTCAACTCTCTAAGCACTTCCTTAAGATTCTCCTCATACAATTGGCCATCGAGTTCTACATAGTGTTAGCACCATCTTCCAAGTACCTTCCTTATCCATTCTATTCTTAAACATTTCTAATTTATCCCCTTTTAGGTCCACCATCTCGTCCTACGACACCATCCTTCCTAGCTTGGTATTGTCCTCTAAAACATAATCTAGTACCAAAATTCTATGTTGAGAGGTCAGGCTTTCTCCAGGAATCACCTTACAATCATTGCATTTTAGGCAGTCCAATTTTCTCACTAAGAAATAATCTATTTGGCTCTTAACTGGCCCACTCTCAAAGGTTATCAAATGCTCCTCCCTTTTCTTATACATAGTATTGGCCACCACCAGGTCAGAAGCCAACGCAAAATCTAAGATACTCCTTCCAGCCTCATTTCTGTCACCAAAATCGTATCCACCATGTACCTTTCATAGCCTAATTTATCTATGCCTACATGGCCATTAAAATCTCCACCTTTAACCAGCTTTTCTCCTACAGGTATCTCCTGTAAGATCTTATCCATTTGCTCCCAAAAATGCCTCTTAGTCTGATCATCGAATCCTACTTGAGGGGCGTATGCACTAATAACGTTCACTATATTCCCTCCAATAACTAGTTTAACTGACATAATCCTCTCCCCTTTCCAATGACCGCAATTATATTCTCCACAAGACCCTTGGCAATTAAGATTCCTATCACATTCATGCGTCTATCCTTACCACTATAATACAGTTTAAAACCGGTATCCTCAATTTCCCTAACTTTCTCACCCATCCACTTAGTTTCTTGTACGCAAGCAATACTAACTCTCCTCCTCATCATAACATCTACCAACTCCATCATCTTACCAGTTAAGGTTCCTATATTCCAAGTGGCTACCCTAAACCTATAGTCTTGGACTAGCTTCTTTACCTGCGCTCGTTCAGAAAAACGCGAGAACCTTTGCCCATTTTTCACCGCACCCAGGCGGCGATGCAGCGTCTCTTTCTCACTTTTCGAAACACCCATGAGGGGAACAACCTAGCATTTAAACGATTCAAAGTAGGATTCATTGTCATAAGGGATCCGACCGACTTTTTTACGTGTTGGCTGTCGGTTACCTAACACACAACCCTCCTCCTTAACCCGGGCTTGGGACCAACGGAGTTGTTAACAACCCCGGTGGAGTTAAATCAAATATTCATATACATGGTTAAATATATTCTCTATTGGGCAATTGCTCATTCCTATTTACTAACATTTTGACATGAAGGGTCACAACCCCGTCAATGAAGAAGAAGATGATTATCTCTTTTAAAAACCTAAATTTTTTAGAACTTAGAAATTGTAATGTAACTGTTGAACTTATTTCTTAATTTATTTTTTTTTTATTTTTTTTTAAATTTTGTGTCTTTTGTATTAAATGGCATAATGTAATCAGTAAGCTCAGAGGACAATGTATTTATTTTGAAATTTTCTCTAACTCATTGAACAGAAAGCTGTATCTTGTAATTTTGTAAATTGAATCTATGGTTCAATGAGAAAGAGAAACGTTGGAATGGAATTATGTTGTTTGGATGTATGGAGCATGTTCTTTTAATTGTTCATTAGGAATTGTCTCTGGGGTGTTACAGATATGGTGACATCTCATCAAGTGATCACCAATGTGTGAAGACAAAATTGGCAAGCGAACAGTGACCATAAATGCATCTGAAAAGTTGTTTAGAGTAGAAGGCACACTACTCTGATGCAATTTTTTTTACTGAGCTGTCAACTGATGAAACCCCAAGGACTAGCAAAGTTGTGGGGGTAAAGTTGCGAAGATGGGAAGACATTCGAGATGCGAAGGCATCTCCAGCAAGCACTGGGCACAAGAGGAGTAGCAAGTCCATAAGTCCCTCACCAAAGATTGTTAAAGAGCTCGAGGGTGGCAAGGCAGTTTACTACTTGTGACGGTCTTGGGGCTAGACTGCATACCTTGGGAGGATGGCCTCGAGATGAATAAATGTGACGTTGAATCGTCTGAAGAAGGGTTAGTTAAGACACCTGAAATAGCTCCTGAGTGCATGCAAGATAGGCCTAAACCATAACAAGAGGTACTTGCTGAGGTCAACCTCAGCGACTTACCAGGGCAAAGCAAGCTTATGTTTATTAGTAGTACAATGGCTCCAGCAACTAAGGCAGAGTTGGTAGCACTGCTAAAGCAGTATAGTGATGTCTTTGCTTGGACGTATGATGAGATGCCTAGCTTCGACCCATCACTCTTTACCCATCACCTTGACACCATTCCTAACTCCAGGCCAGTAAAGCAGCATGCCAGAAAATGCTATCCTGACGTTGAAGCAAAGATTAAGGAAGAGGTAGAGAAGTTGCAAAAGGATAAGTTTATTAAGCCCATACTATATCTAACTTGGTTAGTAAATATTGTGCTTGTGAAGAAGAAGAACAGCCAGATCAGGATTTACGTGGACATTTGCGACCTGAACAAGTCCTGTCCCAAGGATGAGTTTCCGTTGCCCCATGTCAACACCCTCGTCGACTCCGCTGCAGGCCATCAAATGTTCTCTTTTATGAACAAATTCAGTGGCTATAATAGATAAAGATGGCACCAGAAGACGCAAAAAATACAGCATTCAGAATGCCCTTAGGAAAATTTTTCTACACAGTGATGCCCTTTAGTTTGAAAAATACGGGGGCAATCTACCAACAGGCTATGACTGCACCTTTCCATGATATGCTACATCATGAAGTGGAAGTGTATGTGGAAGATCTAGTGGTAAAGTCTATCGAGGCGGACCAACACCTCTGCGTCTTGGCAAAAGTTTTTTAGCATTGTCAAAAATTCTACTTAATGTTGAACCCTCTCAAGTGTGCCTTCAAAGATACAACAGGAAAGTTCCTTGGCTATGGGATTGACGCAGATGAGGATAAAATTAAGTCAATCATGGAGATGCCACCGCCACACTCTCAAAAGGCCTTGAAGAAATTCCTAGGCAAAGTGTCGTACCTTAAAAGGCTTATTCCAACCCTTGTTGAAATAACCTTTTCCTTTGGGACACTGCTGGAAGGAAATCACAAGTTCGAATGGTTGCAAGAACACCAACAGGCGTTTGATGTGGTGAAGAAAGCACTTACCTCGCCATTTACCATGATTGCCCCACAACTTGGAAAGCCTTTGCTACTTTACTTTACCTCCACACCTCAGTCCATTCGAGCTTTATATGTCCAAGACATAGATGGTGCTAAAAATCCAGTTTATTATATCAATCGGCTAGTCAATGGTGCCAAATGGTATACCCCGATTGAAAGGCATTGTTTAGCCTTAATCTTCACAGTGCAAAAGTTGCTCCATTATTTTTTGGCACATCCGATCCAGGTTGTGACCAGGAGTGATCTAGTTCGGTACTTATTGAGCAAGCCTGCTCTAACTAGAAGAATAGCGAGATGGTTGTTGGCCTTGGCAAAGTACAACATCACGTGCATTACGCCAAAGGCTCTCAAGAGCCAAACACTTGTAGATTTGCTAGCACAGTTTCCATCCGGCGAACATGAACCTGCAGAGGTATCTCTACCTAGCAAGGTTCACGTCTTAGCAACAGTAGTTGAGACTTATTGGGACTTGAAATTTGATGGAGCCTCTAGGGCTAGAAAAGGTGGTACTGGCATAACACTGACAAGACAAGATGGAGAGAAGTTCCACTTATCATATAAGCTTGACTTTGAAGGTTCAAATAATGAAGCTAAGTATGAGGCATTGATATTGGGCCTAATTGCTGCCCAAAAGAATGGCCTTCGCAAGTTGAAAATTTAGGGGGACTCTAAGCTAGTCATGAAGCAAACACTTGGTGATTTTGACCTGAAGGATGCTCTTTTGGCCCCATACCATACTATAATTCAGAAGTTACTTACTCAATTTAATGATGTCCAGATCCAGCATATCCCTTGAATACATAACCATTTTCCTGATGCCATGGCTACACTGGGGGCAAATGTGGATATACCAGATGATATTGTAGCCATCGTCATCGAGAAAAGAACAACACTAGCAGTATTAGCTGAGGAACATACAGGGCAAGATACTGAGGGGTGGAAAGAAGACATGATTCAACAGTTAAAAACAAACTAATGAGCTATCAGACCAGTAGAACTTGCACCATTCCTTCTCCTCAAAAGAGAGTTATACTTTCGTGGCCCCAACAATTTGTTAGCAAGATGCGTCGGTAGGGAAGCGACAACTTACAAAATTAAGCAAATCCATGCTAAATTCTATGGAGATGGAGATATCAGTCTATACCAACGAATACAAAGGCAAGGCTATTACTGGCCATAAATGGAAAACGAAAGCATTGAGTTGTAGAGGAAATGTGCAAAGTGCCAATCCTATCCTAAAGAAGAAGAAGCTTATTCCTTAAGCAATGAGGAATGGAGATAGCCATACATTGACTTTCTTGAGAATGGCACACTACTTGAAAACAAGACTGACACAATAAGAGTTAAAAGACGGGCCCTTCGCTTTTTCCTTGACCAAGGAAAGCTGTACTGCAAAAGCTTCGAAGGGGCACCCTTAGCATGCCTATCCAAGGATGAGGCGAATGAAGTGCTGAAAGAAGCCCACAAAATAGAGCATCAAAGAGGATAGCGATTGTATGAGCACCTTATTCACCTCAGCTACTATTAGCCAACGATGGAGGAATATGCTAAGAACTTTATAAAGAGGTGCCAGTCTTGTCAAAAGTTTAGGAATCTGATACATGGGCCGATAGCTGAGCTGCACAATGTTAAGACACCATACCTATTCCACACTTGGGCATTTGACTTGATAGGCCCCATAGCACAACAGTCCAAAAGCTAACAATAGATACTTGCAGCAACTGAAATCAGCACCAAATGGATAGAGGCCATATCAATGAGAAAGGCAGATGGTGTGGGAGTAGCCAACTTCATCAAAGAAAACATCATTTTTAGGTTTGGCATAACTAAATTGGTGTTATCCGATAATGGAACTCCTTTTGTAAAAAACCATGTGGGAAGGCTGTTGGACACTTATCGAATCAAGCATTACAAGTCCACTCCATATTACACCCAAGGAAATGGACAAGTTAAGGCAACTAACATGACCCTTATCCGAATATTGAGCAAAATGATGGATGAAACTGGGGGCACTTGGTCTAAACAGATCCCCATAGCACTTTGGGCATGCAGAACATCGAATAGGAAGCGACCCAGGCAACCCTATTTTCCCTAGTGTATGGGTCTGAAGCCATGCTACCAGTTGCATTGGCAGTACCCTCAGCAAGAATGGCTATGTCAGTACACTTGGTTCCAGATACCAAAAGAAGTGACATAGAAGCGGCTAAAGAAAGAAGAGATCGGGTCTCGCAGCTAATGGAAAAATACCATTAGTCCATAGCCCACACCTACAATTCATCTATCCAGAATAGAGAATTCAAAGAAGGGGATCTTGTGTGGAAAATAGTTGATGCAATCATACGAGGGCAGCCAATCCCCAAGTTCTCACCAAGATAGGAAAGCCCTTACAAAGTTGTTGAGGCAAGTAGCAGTGGGTACTACAAGTTGGTGAGGGTAGATGATGGATTTAGAACTGGTCTTGTAAATGCCAAGTATGTAAATGAGTACTTTCCTTAGTTTTGTTAACAAATAGTTTCAAGTCTTTGTTAATATTTCCCAACACTTAGTGTGAAGAAAGTTTTCCATAATAAAATTTTACCCATGTAAAGACTTAATCATGATGAAGTTTTGTTCATGGCAAGAGTTTTGTTTATCTTTTCTTTAGAAGCTATGTAAAAGCAATGTAAAGACAAGCAATGAAATAAGACTCAGATATACTACCAAGCATCCATACTTTCTCATAAAAGTCAAACTTCCAGAACATGATTACAATGTTTGAAAAGAAGTTGTGACAAAAAAATAAAAATAAAAAAAGAGCAGAAAAGAAAACTACATCAAACCAAACCTTCATCAAAGAGTCTGTCAAACTAACATCCGGGGGTAGCTGGGCAATAAGGGCAGAATTCTTCTCCTTGAACCAAGCCAGGTTCTGGCGATGTTGCTCTTAGGCACCCTCGCAATCTCTGATGGTCTCCTCTAAAGAAGCTATCATAGCTATGTTATCTGCATGCTCAAGGAACCCATCAACCACCTGGAGCCTTACCCTCATCTAGGACAGGTTCAAGCCATTCCTCTCAAACCCACTAAGGTTTGCCTCAGCACCTTCCACAAACTTACCTGAAGTCGACAGAACCCTCTTGGTGGCAAGATCGCAAACAAAGTCAGCAAAAGACTCCAGCACCATTAGGCCTGGAACATTAAAAACAGTGAAGGTGTCAAAATGCAACGCATAGATATGGATGAGTATGGGGGCAGCCTCAATAGAAACCTAATAGTTCAGAAAAAAGACCCTTGCCGAAGGCCTAGCAGACTCTGCCATGGCACCACCAGCTTGGGTTGTATAAGGAAGGCTCGCAAAACGATCGAAAGTCTGAGGCAGACGTACCTCCCCTGAAGAAGATTGTCCAGTATTTATAGTAGCATTGGAATGAACAGATACTAGAAGGTGGCCAGATGAACAAATCTCACAAGATAAGCCGAAACTACCATCACCACCTTATCGTTCTGAAAAAAGGTCATCTATGTGATAATCCCCAACATTCAGATCTGGGATAGCAGTACTATCCATCCCTACAAAAAAATCCTATGACCTCCCAAGGTTAGCCGGCACTTCGAAAAAATGAGTCAGGTAAAGGTCAGAAAATTGCTCAAAAGTCGTTGAGGCAACGAGATTAGAAGTGCCCGCAACGGCAGTAGCAATAGTGGTCACCAAGTTGATAGCCACCTCTACAAGTTGGACCAAGTGTGGAGGCTCTATGCTTGGGAATTACCGTTGTACCTTCACCTCCATCAGCAACTGGAATAACAGAAGTTATGGTCTGTCAAGCCAAATGAGACTCAGCAGAGTGAGATGAATCCCCAAAAATAACTTCTATATGGGGCAGCTCAACTTCAAGCAGCTCATTTGATGCACGCTCCTCCCTAGGGGTTTTAGGAACAAAGTCTTCACCACCAATAGAAGAGTGGTCAGAATGGACAAAAAGGTCTGTAATGATAACATGATCAACAGGGTCTGGGACCTCTGGCTCCTCAGCACCTTCAACAGCTACATCACCCTCTGTAACTTCCATAACATATGGGATTTGTTCACTTTCAGCAAGCAAGTTGGCATGATCTTTCTCCATATCCTAAGCCTCAGCAACCTGCTCTTCTTCAGTATCTG
The DNA here is from genome assembly GCA_030407325.1 of Camellia japonica. Lineage (NCBI taxonomy): Eukaryota > Viridiplantae > Streptophyta > Magnoliopsida > Ericales > Theaceae > Camellia > Camellia japonica. Next base: position 110,571,120 of record JAPPVO010000014.1, on the reverse strand, counting down.
GGAGTATCAATCTACGGGCTCTAGGCCTAATGACCCGTGAAGCAATATGAAGATTATTATTATCTGAATCTAAAGAAAGTCTAACAATTGTTGATGGACCCCCTGGGCCTAAAGGTGGAATGGCTGAGACAGTGCCATGTTTCGAGACAAGTAAGCCCTAAAAAAAGAGAAAGTAATACAACTATTAGAATAATGATGAAAGCCCAAGAGAGTATAAAAAAATATATAAATTATTCTAAGTGTTGGTACCTTGCATAGTCTCTTCCTAGTTGGCGAGGCATGAGCCTCCGCAATCGTAGCCACTGCTTCTTGGGCCGCTCTCAGCCGCGAGTGGGTCATGCGCACTGTTGTACTGGTAGGGGAAAGAGAGACCTGTAAGGACTGAACGAATATAGCTCCAGATAGGTGAGGCAATTCTGAGATAGGCAAAGACAAAAGCTTAAAACAACAAAAGAGGTTCGTCTGCTTCCCACGACCAGAGGGTATACGCAGAGACAAGTCTAGCTATAGGATAGGTTCTACAACAGGGATGACAGGGTCACTGTTGCAGAAGTTGAAGAAGGAGTTAAGGTTGTGATGCCAAAAGAGTCTATTGTTAGGGGTAAAAGCACCTTTCCTTCCAAGCAAAGGCAATTCCATGAGGGCTAGACCCTCCACAAGTAGGCCAGTATAGTTGCGACCAAATTGCAAGAAACTATGATGAAAATCTGAATGAGGCAGAAGGGCATGTGGGATACCTTGGTCCATGCCATACTGTCTAAGGACCTTGTCATGTCGACAAAAGACACTTGATATGCCCTCCCCGTTCCACACCGGTAAGTACCCAGGGCAGATCATGACAGCTATAAGGAGGGAGTTGCCTTGAATGTTGTTAAGTGAGAATGGCAAGCCTCCAAGAATTTAAAATGAACAATTGAAACACCTACAAAAGTTTGAGTAAAGGGGTGGAATACACTTTTCTCTACACAGTCTATGTAGTCTATAAAGGGTGTGTTAGAACCAACGCCAGAACATCGAGCAATTCTAAGAAGGGAGTTGTGCACTTGCCTTGTAACCACCTGTCCCTTTGCATCAAGGATAAGGTTACCCTCCGCATGGAGGACTTTGTCAGTAAAGAATGGCTCGAATTCCTTAAGATGGGACCCATAGCAGGAAACCACTCATAGAAGAAGGCGGTCAGAAATTGAGTATGTACGAAACTCCACACATTATAGCAGCCTACGGAGCTCTCCATGTCCGAACGAATATGGTTAAGGCGGAAATATAGATTCCCCAAAAAGAAGGGAGTCAAGGGGATGTGAGTGTCGCTGCAAAGCTTAATGGCCAGAGGAAACACTAAAGGGTTGATACTTTCTGGAGGATTGCTGGGCAAAACAACGAAGGAGATGAAGTAGCTCACAAATGCTGCCAAGTACAAGTTGAAGTTGCCGCGGTAGCCTGGGCCACCTATGGAACTGCGGTTCTCTTCAGTAAAATCACCAACAACAGGCTAGACATCCTTGAAGAAGTGCTTTAGCCAAGAGATGTACGTAGTCTTATCTCTCTTTGGCCTCTCCGCGAGAAACTCGCCAGTCTTGGGATCGTACCAAGAACCATGCTTCCTTGCCTCGCGAAAGGCACTTTTAAGAGCAGTGATAGCGGTCTGCTCTGCAACTGTTAAGGATGCAGTGTCAAAAGTGTGGTCTCCACGAGTGTTGAGGCACAACAAAACTAAGATGTCCTCAAGATTAGGGGTGATTTCTCCCCAAGCAAGAGAAAATGTATGGGTGTCGTAGCTCTAGCAAGAAACTGCTACATCTGTGTTAGTTTGGATTTTACACATGGAAAGCTCCTTCAAAATCAAAATGGCCATGAGGAAAGTATAGAGAAAAGAAGAAGACTTTGGGAAAATACAAAAAAAAAAGCTTTGAGAAAATGAAGACTTGAAAGATAAGGGGACAAGAGAATGAGGTTTGATGAAAGTAGAGGACTAGTGGACCCAAAGGATCTTCTTCATAGAGAAACCAAAGAGGTAGTACCGGTGCATCTCCTAAGAACCATCATGACCTTTCACTATCAACACACCTTTTTAGAATCATTATGACTCTACAGAATACGAACGCAACTTCTGACCAAGCAGACACAACCCCATGTCTGTCGGCTGACGTGATACACGCGCAGGAAACTAGGCGTGGCATGCATTCCCCACGAGCGCAGGGGGCAAATGTAGAGGGTCAAAAGTTAAGGTCAAAATTAAGTATTGACCTAAGTGTGGAGGTCGCCCCTGTTAGGTGACTAGGAATGATTAAAGGAGCATGCGCCAAAGCCCAAAGAAAGTAGATCAACAGTGGGCCAGAGCAAGTCCAACCCGCCAGGAGTCTGAACAAACTCCATGAAAAAAAATTTCTAAGACAAGCTGCGGAAGCAACACTTACAGTGGTTAAGTTGCTAAGGCACTTTGTCTCAGTGCCACCATTCCTAGTGTTGTCGGTGCCGCCATCTCAAGTATTGCCAGCGTCACCATTTGAAGTTGTTGAGGGAAAGAGAAAATCGAAGCAACTAAGTTGCAGAGGCAACACTTGCAGCGGTGGAGTTGCTAAGGTACTTTGTCAGTGCCACCATCTCTAGTATTGTTAGTGCCTCCATTTGAACTTGCCATAGGAAATAGCTGCCGAAGCAAGCCGTAACTAACTTGCAGAGGGAAAACTCCACCAAGGTGATAGCAACCTTTGAGACAAACTTTCCCTCCACAAGTAGAAGCTAATGCTTGGTGCCGATAGCAAACCCCAAGGCATTACTAGCCTAGGGCTGATAGTAGGCCCCTAAAGTAATCATTAGCTCGGCGCTGATAGCAAGCCCCGAAGCTCACTAACTTGGCGCTAATAGTAGGCCCTAAAGCTTACTAGTTGGAGCTGATAGTAGGCCCAGAAATACTAGTATACCGCAGTCACCCCGCGAAGGTAAGAATAAGGCAGCCGGAGAGTAAGGGACTCCTTTTCATTTACCCAGGTCATGGACCTACCATGGTTGCACAAGCAGGACCAAGGAAGCCCCCTTAGGCTTGGTACTAAAGCACAGCATGGCTGATAGCAGGCTTGGCTATGGCCTTCGCCTTGAGAAGCTGATGAGTTTGTTGTTAGGTGGCTATGGATGGAGGCTTCACTGAGGTGTATACAAAACATGGCTAATAGCAGGCTATGAAGTACTAAGAATGCATGTCTTGGCTAAACTGAACTGAGAAAGCAAGTGCAACTACAAACATTACCGCCACAAGTGCACTTGCTGAGGTTCAAGCTGAGAAGGCAAGTTGTAACAACAAACACTCTTGCTGCAAGTGCACTTGCTGAGGCATCTGTGCCAAACAGATAGTACATAGTACATGTGCCACACCCCAAATCCAAGCATGACCAGTCGTGGCCCACAAGGACTTCACCTAAGGCACATGTAAGCCTAAACATGAATCCCAAAATCTAAAGAATAAATGTGACGATAGTCGATAATTAAATAAATCAAAACTCAATCCAGTGACAAGTCACAAGTATAAACGGTAAACCTAACCATAACCAACTTCTAAAAATATATACTAAATGAGACACAAACTGCCCACAAAATAAAATAATTCTAAATAAAATGAAACCACAATGAATGCACAAAACTCGACATGACAAGCTAAAACAAAATAAATGAATGTCCTAGAGGTCCATGCAATTGAGTTCCCGCTACGCCATAAGTCCACTCTAAGTCCTTCTAATACTTGGAAGTGATAAACAACTAAGTCAGCTGATAGCTCAGTGAGTAGCAACATGAATAGTAAATATAGTTTTGAAAACAGGGTTCAATTCCAAAATAAGATATATATCACAGAAACTAGATTGATATACAATTTTGATAAAGATAATCTATTTCAAAAAGAAGGTTCTACAGTTCAATAGTTAAAAATACTCATGTCTCTCAAGAACATGATAAATGACATTCTTCACTTAAAACAGATTACAACATGATCACCAAATAATTTTCTAGGTACCAAGAATAACAAGTAACATGCCACGAAGTTCTCAATGCAATAAGCCCGTTGGATCCAATATCGAATCAAGAGTCATCCTCGGGGTGGCAACCCGGGCCTTTTCTCTAAGACGATCCGATTGAAGGTCACCTAGCCTAGCCTATGTCTTTTCCTTACAATCGTTGAGCACTAGAGTCATCACAGCTCAACCCGGATCTGTTCCCTAGTGGCCAGAGTCACCACACACAGAGGAATAATTTCCCTAGACTAAAATATACAAATGGTCCCGATAATCAATACAATTCAGTTTCGTAAAACATAGTAGTCCACCATTATAAACATGAGACCATAACAAATAGTTTACAGTATGCCAACTTTACACATGTTTCATAAATAATTTAATTCCATTGATAATATAATAATTTATCAACACAGTTTATTCATGAAACAACAATTTAATTTTCCAACAGTTCAGGGTAGGGGAACATTTATAAAAATATGTAGCATGCAACTACTCACCTTGAAAACAAAATAATATAATCCTTGAATAGAGTATGAAAGTCCAACTGTGCCCTGAACAAAGTATTAAAACTACACGTCACTGCTAATTAAAACATACTAAAAGGAATAATAAACTAAGTAACCCCAAACTAAAGCACACTAACACGGTTCAACCTAACTCACTGTTACTCTTAAATAATATCTAATTTCATGTTCTTCAAGGTCTCAAATTACTCATGACATGGGTTCAGATCGAAACTTAGTTAAAAGTAACTTTAAGATAAAACAGAATTTCAAACAAGTTTGCCTAATCTATTCACTAACTTTGAAAATTAAAAACTCACTCCACGCCGTTCGAAAATTTTCAAAAACCCTCCAGATATCAACTAATATATCCTAAGTTTCAAACCCAATTGGTTTTACTTGATTTGCTTATCAAAATAATTATTTACAATTAATTATACCCAAACAGATTGTTTTCTGCAGCATTTAAAGAATTATTGAGTTGGAGATTTTTGGGCCCATCACTATATATTATTTTTGGAGATTTGAATAAATTATAAATTATAGACATTTGTGTTAATTATTTATGGAAACGATTTGTATATTTGAGACTGTGAGTAATCTGCAATTTTAAATTTTAGGTTGATTTGATTCATTAATGGCCCGAAAGTTGGGTCGTTACAACATGCAAAGGGATACATGGAACCTTCAGTTTGGTGGTCTAAGACAAAATATTCCACGTGATTTTTAGGAACACATGTTCTCACTTTATTTGGCTACTTAGTATCTTCTTGGTACTAAGGAAAAGCCTATAAATAGGACACATTTCCAAAGTTCAAAAGGAGGATTTTTGGGGATTTGGGGAGATACTGTCCATTTATGCATTGTCATTCTCTTCTCTTTGAACCATTTGCTCCACCTTCACCCAACTACTCATGCTCCAACTTTCCTAGATTTCTGTTGACTCATTTCTCCAGCAATTCTGACTTTGTTGGACCATTAACATAGTTTTACCTCTCTAATCACTGTTCACCTCGAACCCCCATACAACAACTAATCATTGTTGATGGCGCTACCTTCTTCAACACCAGCCTTGTTGGCAAACATGATCCAAGGCTAGAAATTGGGGATCCATGAATTGTGGAAGGCCTACGAGTCCCCGGGGATGGACAACTCTGAAGGTCTTACGTCCGAAGGTCCTACTAGGCCTCCTATCGAGGCCCAAGCGTGGTTCGCAATAGCGGGGCAATCTCAAGAGCATCCACGTGATTTGAATCAGCTCCAAATAGTGCATGCACGTCTTGCATCCCCATTTCATATTTTCCAATAATGTCCTAGCCCTCCGAAGAAAGGCTTGGACCAATTGGGGCTGAACCTGAAGTGCCATAGAACACTTAGCAATCACAGTGTCATAGTCTATGAGCTTCATTGCATCAAACTAGCACCTCTATTGCTATGAAACATGGCTCAATCTGGGTGGGTTTTGGGGGTAAGTTTAAGTGCATTGTCACATTGTCCAAGAGCACCCACATAATCTTTGTTTTGAAATATTATGTTTCCTTCTTCTTTTAGCTCATGGGGTTTTTTTTCAAGAAAATGGAAAAATCCAAATCAACACCACCATTAGCATTTGGGATTGGATTGTTAGCTCCTGAAACTTGGTTTTGGTTAACACCACCCTTCTTTTTCTTACGTCCAAATTTCCCATAAAATTCTCTAACACCCACTCAATTTTACAAGGTTGGAACTAAACACGATGACAAATAGCAATCTTGAAGTGTATCCAACATAGTTTGGTTGTACAAGAAGATTTTGTTGAGAAAATAAAGGAATATATATATATATATATATGGGGAGAAAGAGGGAGAGAGAGATCTGCTTACAAATGACAGTGCATATTTTGATTTTGGGGTGATTAGAATTGTACTGTGAAGACATAGAAGCTGGATTGGAGAGAAAATGGATTGGATGAGATGGGTATTTCTTCAGGAAATGCTGGAGAGCAACACACTCTATAGAGAGAGAGAGATGAGGGGGTTTTAGAGAAGTTATTTAAAAGTTCGAAACCTAGATAGCATCAGGTTCACTTTATTAGATTGAGAGAATATTCATTATAGACCCCAATTTTTCTAGTCAAACTCCACCATAAGATTAGAAAATTCTACCATAAGTTTGGAGAAGTTTTGGTGATCTTCGAGTACCGTCACGTGATATTTCAATAGTATTGTGATAGGTAGATAATGTGAAATTCATAAATTTATATTAAATGATTAGAGAATATGAAAAGACATAATAAATTGTAATTGATATAGAGTATGACCACGTAACGCTCCAAAACCAACCAATAATGTTTCAAGATCTATAGACTATTTAGCATCATGGTCCATGGATTGGATAATGAACATCATGGGTAGGGTCACAAAAATCATAGTGTTCCATATGATTGATGCCTCACACGTGGAAAATATATGAAGATTGTTCTTGAGAGGGTAATTTATAGGCAAATTGGGCCGAGCTGGGTAATGGGCCATTTTGTGGGCCACGGTAAGAAGGGCCGAGTAAAAAGGCCTTGTAGTTAGCCCGGTCCAAAAAGAGCCTTGTAGTTAGCTCAGTCACCACGGTTAGAGTGGTAGCAATTAGCTCAGTCATACCCTTCTTAGCTGAGGTATTTTGAGCTTTTACTCAGGACCTTGCTATTGATTAGCTCGGTCCAAGCTCGCTATGGTTAGCACGGTCTCAACAGGAGAAACCGAGGTACAAGCAATAAAGGGAAGAACCGAGCTAGTTAGAGCTCGGTCATTTCTGCCAGTTTAGCATGGCCGTGTTAGCTCGGTCGTTTTGTCATACTACCGAGGTAAAACCATCTCACTTGGTTTAAGCAATGAGGGGGTGTTGAAGGATAAGCATTATCTTTCAGGAGTGTGATTCCTAGAAGGACTCTATATGGAGGAGTAAGAGTCCTACTAGGATTGTGTCACACGGAACCTATAAAAGCTCATAACAGAACCTATGGAAGAGGTAACACAACTTTGATTCTTGAATACACAGAGCTTTTTGTCTATTTGTCTATTTTGCTGATTTAGGCATCGGAGAGGTATCTGACACACACCCGCCGGCTAGCTCACGTTTGTGTTTTCAGGGAGCAGAACGACGATGTTTGGAGGAGCGCAAACTTGATCAATAGGATTATACGAGAAGATTATTCCGTGCTCGTACAACTGGCGCCATCTGTGGGAAGACCAAAACGGACAAAACCTCTTGATCAAGTTTTCCTCGCTAGTCAGAAGCAATGGCGCACAACGAAGATTTGCCGCAATCTGCTATCGATGGACAAACCCCTGAATGGGGTGGAAGGCGTGAATGTTTGCCTCCTATCCCTCCCATGGCAGATTTGGAGCCCCAGCGACAGAACCCCCAGAGGGATGCAAGGGGGAGGTGGACTAACAGCCCCCGTCGCTCCCAAAGTTCTGAAAGACAGAGGCGGAGGATCGACCCTCAAGTTCTGGAAGATCACGTGAAGGAGCAAGACGAGTTGATACGATGGATGGCAGCAGACATGGAGTCTATGAAGCGCCAGATAAAAGGAAAAGGGGTGGCAACAAGAGGAGGGCGCAAAAGTAACACGCCCCCTCGCCACTCGGAAGATCGTGGTAGGCATATCACACCATCACAAGCAGAGAGTAGGAACCTAAGAACAGGCGACACTCAATCAAGGATTTCTAGGACTCGTTACTCCAGGTCAAAGAGAACGAGAATAGAAAGATCTTATACTAAGGAAAGCACCTATCGGCCCTTGCACACACACCAAACGTCATCTAGGCACACGGAGTTGCCCAGATCATCTGACTTGCGAACTGTGCTTGAAGAGAGGGCACGATGGAAGGAGGATACCAGGGCACGCAACCCGTGCAGCGTTTCAGCCCTTCAGCGATTGGCTCCTCGGACGCATGGGAGCATCGAGGTAGGAATGCCAATACCACGCCTTGCTTACGAACCGACAGACAAAGCATTAGCAAGGCTGCAGACCTCGCCGTTCGTTCCGGCAATTGAAAACGCGCCCCTACCTTCAAGCTTCCACCATCCCAAATTCACAACGTATGAGGGGAAGACAGACCCCTACATGCACCTAAGCCACTTTCGCCAGGTTATGGCAGTATACCAGCAGAACGAGGCTTTAATGTGCATCCTATTCCCATCTAGCCTTGGCGACCTAGGTTTAACCTGGTTCGAAAGGCTACCAGAAGGCAACATCGCCTCATGGGCGCAATTGGCAGAGGCATTTATGACTAGGTTCAGAACGAATACCAAAACACCAGTTGAAATCGATCAACTACTCTCCATTGACATGGGTGACAAGGAGACATTAAGATCCTACAATAGTCGTTACTGGGAAACCTTCAACCAGAATGTGGATTGCCCTACAAACCTCGCCATTGCACAATACAAACGGGGCTTGCCAGTCGGCAACAAATTGAGGGACTCAATCACCATGACGCCACCCCTCACAATGGAGGCATTGATGGAAAGAGTGCACCAGCATATTCAGGTGGAGGAGGATGGCACCCGCGCTAAAGCAAAATCTGGCGCAACAGCAATGCCAGATAAAAAGACTTCGGCAAAAGTCAATACGGTAGAACGACCGAGCAGGAATGGGCGAGGTAGATGGGCTAACAAAGAGGATCCAGACAAAAGGTGGCTAAGAGTTCGCACTGCCATTACCACGGTGTTCAAAAAACCAATCTACCGAATTCTCAGTGAGATACGCGATGAACCTTTCGTCCGATGGCCAGCTAAGTTGGGAGAAGCACAAAAAGACTATGACGAAGGATCCCGGTGCACCTTCCATAATGAAAAGGGACACCGTACAGAAAATTGCACGCCGTTGAGATAGCATTTTGAGGAGTTAGTGGCAGCTGGGCACCTGGACCAGTATATAGAAGGAGGGACACAGCCAACCCCCTAGAACCACGACAACCCAAATGGAATGCCGATCGACGCCCCACATCAAGGCGTGATTAATGTAATACATGGGGTATTTGAACCTGAGAGGGTATGTGAGCTCAAGGGAATGATTAAGAAGGCTGTGCACTTAAGGGAGGTATTAAGTGCACAACCTGCCATCAAAAATGGGAGAACAGAGGCCACGAATGTCATATCTTTTTCAGACAAAGACTTGGCAAGGATATATTGCCCTCTGTAACAAGCCCGCGGGGGACCTCGCTACAGCTCGGACTCGATTTTTGTGTCACGGTTCTTAATCTCGAACCAAAGAGTCCAAATCCGGCAAATCGATTTTGAAAACAGATTTTTTGAAAAGAAGTGCCAAACATGGACTGCTTTGCCAGATACAGAGTCGCCACCTAAATGTTTTATTTTCGGGAAATTTAGGAAACCCTGACTCGGTGCCAAAGGCCACGTGTCCGTCATCACCAAAGTTGCCTCGGCTCGGGAACTTGGGTACGATTGGGGAAGGTCACTTCGTGAGCACCCCCGCTCGCCCGGTCAAAGACCGGCCTCTACTAACCATGATATCTTACTTTGAAAACATGGTGTGCTCTTATTCCGATTATTAGCCTAGGTTACTATGTGATGCGCACAGTATACAAGTATAGACCGGGTCGCCTGAATTGGAACAAAACATTTCATGTTTGTTTTTGAAAGATGGTTTGCTACCCGCAGGTAGGCTTAAGATGCGGATTTTGCCACCCTCGGGTGGGCTTAAAACACTTGATGAATTGTTCCAATCCAAGTAACTCAACCTCCACCCACAGGCATTCAAGGCAGTTATATCACATAAGCAGTTAGCCTCATGGTAAGCATGCTATTCATGGCAACACTCACACGCATGCAAGGATGCTAAAGCATAAAAACTCACCGAGTACTCCAAGCCAAAACAGAAACTCATTAGAAATCATGCATGATCCTAAGTATACAGAAATGCCTAATGCAATACATGCAAAAATGCAAACTATAGCAGGCTCGGCTATTCTAAACATGGCATATGGAATGCTACAGCTAACATGTATTCAACTTGGAATTGAAATACAAATGCAGTTAGTATGATGCGCCGAGCCCGGTGCGTGCAAGACAGATGAATGAATGCAAACATGCTATCATACTGTATGCTAATTGAAATATGCCCTAATCTAACCATCATAAGCAGGTAAATAAAAGGGAAGAAAGACGTGGGATTGGAAGACATACATCACACTCACCCACACTTATTACAATTATGCCCTCGCGCAGAGGGTCCAAATAAATATATAGTCCCGAATAAAAGAATAGTACAGTTCAAATAATACAGTCCTGCTGGAAATCTGATTATTATTGTTAGTGGCTGTTAGTGGACATATAGTGGCTGTTAGTGGGTTATGATAATGTCTATATACACTATGTTAGTGATCTAGATAGTGGCTATAATGGATGTATATAGTAATCTAGATAGTGGCTATAATGGATGTATATATTATGTAAGGAGATAGGTAGTGGCTCTTAGTGGTGATAGTGGATCTCTTAGTGGTGATAGTGGATCTTAGTGGCACAAATAGTAGCTCTTGTTCTCTCTTATATAAGGAGTGTAGTTTTCTCTTCACAAGATAAGAAGTTTTGAATATAACAGCAATATATTCCTTCTTCCTCATATTTTCTGAGTTCTTCTTCCTCATATTTTCTAAGTTGGTATCAGAGCAACAAAAACACAGCAGCCCTAAAACCGTCATAGCCATGTCGGAAGTCACGTCCAACATTAAGTTCGATGAAGTTCGAGGAAGAATTATTGGCAGACCTCCTCTCCCATCCATTGGCGAAGTATTTGCCGAAGTCAGAAGGGAAGAGAGCCGAAGGAGCGTCATGCTTAAGAAAAAAGGTACTGGTGAGTCAATTGAAATTTCTGCTTTAATTAGCGATGCTGCGGCCAACAAGGCTGCAAATTACCAGCGCAGGTTTGATGATAAGCCACGGGTCTGGTGTGATTTTTGCAACAAGCCTCGCCATACACGCGAAACGTGTTGGAAGATCCATGGCAAACCTGTCAACTGGAAAAGCAGCAAACAAGGAGAGAAGAATCGTGGCTTTCCTACTGCTAATGAAGCCGATTCAGGTCCCTTCAACAAAGAGCAGATTGATCAACTCTTAAAGCTGATAAATCCAACTCCTCATCCAGTACTCCTAGTGTTTTTTTGGCACAAACAGGTAGAAATCCTAAAGCCTTCTCTTGCCTAAACTTCTCTCCGTGGATCATAGATTCCGGTGCTTCCGATCACATGACTAGTTTTTCCCATTTATTTAGTACCTATTTCCCTTGTTCTGGTCATGACAAAATCAGAATAGCCGATGGTAGTTTTTCACCTATTGCAGGAAAAGGATTTATTAAACTAACTGAGAAAATTAATCTCAATGCTGTTCTTCACATCCCTAACTTAGCCTGTAACCTTTTGTCTGTCAGTAAACTATCTAAGGATTCTAATTGTCGTGTTACATTTTTTGAATCCCATTGTGAATTTCAAGACCAGAACTCGGGGATGATGATTGGGCGTGCTAGGATGCTTGAAGGTCTTTACTACTTTGATGAAGTACCTGTTAGCAGTAAAAAAGCTCAGAGCTTTAATAGTACTAGTTCAATCTCTGTTCGAGAAAAAATAATGCTATGGCACTATAGGCTAGGACATCCTAGTTTTCTTTATCTGAAACATTTATTTCCAGAATTATTTAAAGGGATTGATTGTTCTTCTTTTCATTGTGAAAGTTGCATTTTTGCAAAATTTCATCGCTCTACTTATTTGCCAAAACCTTACCAAGCTTCCAAACCTTTTTATTTGATTCATAGTGATGTTTGGGGCCCTTCTAAAATCACTACTCTTTCTGGTAAAAGATGGTTTGTTACATTTATTGATGACCATACCCGCTTATGTTGGATTTATTTGATGAATAAAAAATCTGACGTGAAAAATTTATTCACAAATTTTTACAATATGATTGAAAACCAATTTCAAACCAAAATTGGTATTTTACATTCTGATAATGGAACAGAATATTTCAATGAGCAGTTGGGTGAGTTTTTGGCAAAAAAGGGGATTTTTCATCAATCTACATGTCGGGATACCCTCAACAAAATGACATTGCAGAACGAAAAAATAAACATTTACTTGAAGTAGCACGTGCTATAATGTTTTACATGCATATTCCTAAATATTTATTGGGTGAAGCAATTTTAACAGCCTCTTATTTGATAAACAGGATGCCTACAAAGGTGTTAACATACAAAACACCTTTTGATTGTCTCAAAACTTTTTTTCTTGACACGAGGTTGTTTTCTGATTTACCCGCCAAAGTTTTTGGATGTACTGCCTATGTTCATGTTCCCAGTCAATTTCGTTCAAAACTTGACCCCGTGCCATAAAATGTGTTTTTTTGGGTTATTCCTCAAACAAAAAGGGGTATAAGTGTTTCGATCCTCAAACCAAGAAATTTCATGTGAGTATGGATGTGTCATTTGTGGAAACAAAATCTTATTTCCCCAACACTTCTCTTCAGGGGGAGACAAGTGGAGTAGTAGAAGACAATTTTTGGGATATTTCTATCCCGCTCCCCAATGTCATTTATCCTACACAAAAACCACATCTGTCTGATAATGATCACTTAGGAGAACCAAGTTCTATGGTGCCTAGTCAAGAAGATTCTTGTTTAGGGGGAGAAGTACTACCAAATGATCTAAATTCTGAGCTTCAGGTTTATACTAGAAAGCGATTTCATCTGAGGAATAATGACCGAATGTCCATCCTAATGACCCGAATGTCCACCCGAGTTCTGGCATCGAAATTTTAGGTAATCATATTCCTTCTATTTCCGACCTTGATGTTCCTATAGCAATTAGGAAAGGTATCCGAAATTGCATTAAACATCCTATTGCAAATTACCTCTCCTATCAAAGACTGTCTAAAAACCATAGAGCTTTCACATCTAGGATTTCACACTTGTTTGTTCCAAGGAATATACAGGAAGCATTGGATGATCCGAATTGGAAATTAGCAGTCATGGAGGAGATGAATGCTTTAAGGAGAAGTGGTACTTGGAAGATAGTTGATCTACCCAAAGACAAGAAAACAGTTGGGTGTAAATGGGTGTTTACGATAAAATGTAACGCAGATGGAAGCGTTGAGAGATACAAGGCGAGACTTGTGGCTAAAGGCTTCACTCAAACTTATGGGATCGACTATCAGGAGACGTTTGCTCCTGTTGCTAAAATAAATTCCATCAGAGTACTGTTATCTCTTGCAGTAAATTCAGATTGGCCTCTACATCAACTTGACATTAAAATGCATTTCTCAATGGTGATCTTGAAGAGGAGGTGTTCATGAGCCTACCGTCGGGATTTGAGCAGAGACTTGGTAGCGACAAAGTATACAGATTGAACAAGTCATTATACGGACTCAAACAATCACCAAGAGCGTGGTTTGAACGCTTTGGGAAGGCAGTTATCAGTTGTGGCTTCTCGCAGAGTCAAGCAGATCACACAATATTTTATAAACATTCAAAAGACAGTAAAATTGCAATTTTGATTGTTTATGTTGATGACATCATTTTAACTGGTAATGATGAAGCAGAGTTAGCAGCCCTCAAAGAGAAACTCGCAAAAGAATTTCACATTAAGGATCTGGGAGCCCTCAAGTATTTCCTCGGAATGGAATTTGCAAGATCCAAGGAAGGTATATTCGTTAATCAGAGAAAATATGTTCTTGATCTCCTTGGAGAAACAGGTATGCTTGGTTGTAAGATGGTGGAGACTCCGATCGAGCCTAACTTGAAGTTACAAGCTGCTAAGGCTGAAGAAGTCAAAGAGAGGGAACAATATCAGCGACTTGTAGGGAAATTGATTTACTTGTCTCATACGCGGCCTGATATTGCCTTTGCAGTCAGCATGGTAAGTCAGTTCATGCACTCACCAGGGGCAGAGCACTTTGAGGCCGTTTATAAGATCTTAAGATATTTGAAAGGAACTCCAGGGAGAGGCTTACTGTTCAAGAAACATGGACATCTTCAAGTTGAAGTATACACAGATGCAGACTGGGCAGGAAGTGTTACAGACAGGAGATCAACATCCGGATACTGCTCCTTTGTAGGTGGGAACCTAGTTACATGGCGGAGTAAAAAACAGAATGTGGTAGCTAGAAGTAGTGCAGAAGCAGAGTTCAGAGCTGTTGCCCATGGAATCTGTGAAGTAATCTGGATTAAAAGAATTCTTGAAGAATTAAAGCTTTCTCACCCGACACTTATGAAGGTCTATTGTGACAACAAAGCAGCTATATCTATAGCTCATAATTCAGTTCTACATGATCGCACAAAACATATAGAAGTGGATAAACATTTCATCAAGGAGAAAATCAATGCTGGCATAATCTGTATGACCTACCTTCCAACAGGTGAACAATTAGCTGATGTGCTAACGAAGGGACTACACAAGAAGCAATTTGATAAGCTGACTAGCAAGCTGGCTATGGAAGATATCTTCAAACCAGCTTGAGGGGGAGTGCTGGAAATCTGATTATTATTGTTAGTGGCTGTTAGTGGACATATAGTGGCTGTTAGTGGGTTATGATAATGTCTATATACACTATGTTAGTGATCTAGATAGTGGCTATAATGGATGTATATAGTAATCTAGATAGTGGCTATAATGGATGTATATATTATGTAAGGAGATAGGTAGTGGCTCTTAGTGGTGATAGTGGATCTCTTAGTGGTGATAGTGGATCTTAGTGGCACAAATAGTAGCTCTTGTTCTCTCCTATATAAGGAGTGTAGTTTTCTCTTCACAAGATAAGAAGTTTTGAATGTAACAGCAATATATTCCTTCTTCCTCATATTTTCTGAGTTCTTCTTCCTCATATTTTCTAAGTAATGTACAAATTCCTAATTAATTTACAAATTAACTAAGAAAATAATAAAACTGGCATGCAAGCCAAGGACTGCCTTGATTCTGCTCCGGATGATGGAATGATGCATGTTTGGGCTGCTTTGCGCGGAAATCCACTGGAATGCCCCAATTAGCCTCTGTTTTGCAATGATTCTTGAAAAGCGCGCCAAGCCCCGGAAGACCGCTGATTCTTGATATGCTGCAATAGAGAGCGGGAAAGAGACATAGCAATGTATTTCACAAATGTATGCATGTCTCGATTCTCGTACCACCAATCACGCATCTCGATGCATGATGGCTGAGGAGCCGAATTGCACAACTCAATATAGAATGAATGCATATGAACACTACAACAAAACCTAACTCCATCATGGATAATCCGGAGTGTCGGTGACTTGGGAATTGAGACACGTTCCGTCACTCGGAGTACGGAACGTACCTCGTTTCCCTTGCCCGGGCTAACTCCTATCCCGAACACGATGCAATATGCATGACATGCATGAAATGCAACTAAGATACAACCTAACATGCACAATGCTATGGAATGGCATATACGCTATACGAGGTAATACACAACCGAGCATACACAATGCTATGAATGAAATGGCATACGCAATGCAATAATGGGCTTACACCAACATGAGAGAGCCTCAGCCACACTCACATAGGAGGCCATCAGATGAAAACAAGACGATTCGAAATGCGTGCCCGCGTGCACTCAAACCGAGGACGAACCCTCAGGCACCGAAATGCCACTCTAATGAGACATGGCAAAGACATGGGATATGATATGCAAACATGCAAAAATCAGTGACAAAATGAGGGGCAAAACAGTCCCGAAACAAGGCGAAATGACACCCGATGCATGGAATCACTCCCGAAATGCAAAACTAGGTACGTGAAATGGCTTACAGCTATACAAAGCATGCATAATTTGAATATGAAATGTAAAAGCAGAAGCAAGGAAGCCCCAAAACTAGAATTTTTACAGTATAAAGCATGGCCAAACAGCAAGCACAAGTAGGGCTAAAATAGCATACAAAAATGGCTCCGCAAGGGAGGCAATGAAGCAACTCACAGTTTCTGGCCCCAAACAGGAAAGGGGCCTTCTACAAAATTGAAGAGGGGCCAAAGATATGATGTTTTCAGTAGATGACAAGCCCCAAAAACAGATAAAAGTATGGCAAACAATTCATGCAAGAAATGGGCCAACAAAGGGGCAAAGAAGTAACTGATATATGGGGGTCTCAAACAAGTGAGGGACCTTCAACAATGTTGAATAGGGTCCCATAATATGGCATTTTAAAGTAGATGATCAAGCCCAAATCAGTATACAAACATGCTCAAAATGCAATGCAAGATTAAGGCCATAAGAGAGCTATAACATGAAGTACAAAAAGGATGTCTCAAACAGCCATGGACCCTTGATGAAACATGTAGATGAGGTCAACATAGGGCCATTTCCAGTTCTGACCAAGGTCCAAAAACAAAATCTTAATAAGCTAATAAATCATGCAAAAATGGGGACCAAAGAGGGGTACAATGACAAGTGATACATGGAGGTCCTCAACAGTGTTGAGCCCTTCTTCAATGTTGAAGAGGGGCTCAAAATAGGCCTATTTACAGTTTATGACATGCTCCAAAACAGATCACACATAGGCTAAAAATATCATGCAAAATAATGGCATTCAAGAGGATAATGAGGCAAGTGCCAAAAAGAAGCTTCAAACTGCAATGAGCCCTTAATGAAACATGGAATATAGCTCAAACAAATGACATTTTCAGTTTTGGTCGGAGCTCAAAACAGCAAGCAAATAGGGCTAAGCAATGGTACAAAATAAGGCCCAAAAAGAGGGGAAATGAACTTACCCTTGAAGATTACTCCTTAGTTGCCTTTTGAACTGAGAAATGGTGCCTCCAAGCCTCTGAGAAGAGCTCCAAGCTGCTGGAAATGGAGTGGTGGTGGTGGTGCTAGGTGGTGATGAAGAAAGGGTGTAGAGCTTGGAAGATTTTTGAGGATTTTGGGAGAAGGGAAGAGGGAGGTGTGTATGCAAGCTCTTAGGGATTTTTTGTAACCCTAAAACCAGGTTTGAGCAGCTGGTTATATGGACCAAAAAGAGGAGAAAAGGAGGGAAAAAGTGGGGGGAAAACAAGCCAAGTTTCCCCTCAAAAGTTGTCCCCCCGGATACAGGTTTTTGGGGGGAAAACAGATATACAGCTGTAATATACACACTGCAAGGAACAAGGCCAGCTAGTTTTCTGAGTTGCAGGTGGCCGGCCGGCCACCCCCCATGGCCGGCCGGCCAAGGGTCAAAAAGGCCAAGTTGATTTTCTGGCCGGCCACCAGATATTGGTGTCCTCTCAGGTGCCCTCAACACAACCCTGTGGTTCAAAACTGGCAACTGTAAAACAGGAGAGAGAACAAGCCACTTTTCAAAGGGATTCAAAAGGTTCAAGTAGAATTAATGGCCGGCCATATAATATTTGTGTCTTCCCAGGTGTCTACAACACAAATATGGGGGTTAGGATTGAAGAAAGTGACCCTAGGGTGGTCAACATTGGCCTGGAAGTGAGAAAAACGGGCGTCGGAGGGCGCCGGAGGAATATAACTGGTTGCTGAAACAATTGCTGGCCTCCCACCCTTCTGTGACCTTCCTGGTGATAAAACAGAGGTACCTGCCAAAAATGAACGAAAATCGATGCAAAATGAATGTTCGGGAGCCAGAACGCGCAGTTCGGGGTCCCGAAAACTGACCTTTAGGCGCCGAAAGTGGTGTTCGACCACGAAGTGGGTCTCTCAGACCTCAGTATCCCTCAAAAGGGAGTAAATAGGATGCATGCCAAAAACCGGAGCAGTCGGAGATGGTTAGGCTGTCCCGAACCGAGGCACACGGCCTGACGGCTCCGAAAACCGGGAACCGGGCTCCGAAATGGGCAAAATGGCCTACAGCCACAAAATGTAGCCCACGGCCACTGAGAGATGGTCTACGGGACCTCTCCCTCCCCTCAGGAAAAGAAACAGAGAAAACCGAGTCTGGTTCGCAAACCGAGGCAAGGCACAGAAGAGGGTTCGGAAGTTCGGAGGCAAGGCTCACGGCCGCGACTCTGAGACTTCTGAACGAGCACAATACGCAACATCACCGAGCACTCAATCGGTGACGTCTGAGTCTTAAGGTTGGTCAAAAATGGGGTGTCTACACCCTCACAATGATGCACTGGTTGTTACTCTCCGCGTCAAGAATTACAACATTAAGCGGATTTTGATTGACCAAGGGAGCTCATGTGAGATAATGTACTACGACACCTTCAAACAATTGAAACTGGAGGACAAAGACTTTGCGCCTGGAACATCTCCCTTGATCGGATTCAACTCAATGCCAGAGTGGCCAGTGGGCAAGATAATCCTCCCAGTCAGGGCAGGAAGCATGACGAAACAGGTGGAATTTTGAGTATTGAAAGTCCCTTCCACTTACAACATAATCTTGGATAGGACATGGTTGCACGCCATGCAATCAGTAGCGTCAACCTACCATCAAGTATTACGGTTTCCCAAAGAAATCGGGGTAATTGAAGAGGTCTTTGGAGACCAGATCATGTCCAAACAATGCTTCGTCACAGTAAATGGCAGCCGCGCTGCCAAAGGATATGTACAGATGGTGAAAGAACCTAAGAGCAATGAACTGTTTGCGGATGTTGGCCAGGCAGCCGAACAGAAGGTGGTGGAAGACTTGGTACAGGTAAGGATAGATGAAAAAGACACATAAAAGTTCTTTTTGCTCGGCTCATCTATGTCCAGCACTGAGAGAATAGAGGTCATAGAATTCTTAACCTCTAACATCAAAGTGTTCACCTGGACCCCGTATGACATGCCTGGCATTGACCCAAGCTTCATCTGTCACCAATTGAACGTCCATCCAACTGCCAGACCAATTATATAGCGCACTCGCAGATCAACACTCCACCACGCCGAGATAGTGGCGGAAGAAGTGGGAAACCTTCTAGAGACAGGAGCTATCAGAGAGGTGCACTATCCCAAGTGGATATCTAACACAGTAGTGGTGCCAAAGAAGAATGAAAAATGGTATGTCTGGGTGGATTACAAAACAGTCAACAAGGCATGCCCAAAGGACAGCTTTCCCCTCCCAAGGATAGACCAACTGGTAGATCTGACAGCAGGACACAACCGACTTAGCTTTCTTGATGCGTATAGAGGTTACCATCAGATCGCTATGTATGAGCCAGACCAGGAGGTCACATCTTTTACAACTCCTAGAGGGTTGTATTGCTACAAGGTCATGCCCTTTGGCCTAAAGAATGCAGGGGCAACATTCCAAAGGATGGTCACCAAAATGTTTGCACCATTGTTAGGAAGAACAATGGAGGCTTACATAGATGACATAGTGGTCAAAAGCAAGGATGAGAAGGACCATCTCAAAGACCTTGGTGAAATGTTCGAGATACTGAAGAAGAACAAGTTGCGCCTAAATGCATCCAAATGTGCGTTCAGCGTAGGATCAGGTAAATTCCTAGGTTTCCTGGTGACCAACCGAGGTATAGAGGCAGACCCCTTTCAGATCAAAGCAATCCAGGACCTAGAGAGGCCCAACTCAGTAAAAGAAGTGCAACATCTCACTGGCATGGCAGCTGCGCTCAACCGATTCATAAGTCGATCGTCAGACAGATGTCGACCATTCTTCCAAGCATTAAAAGCCAAGTTTGAGTGGGATGAAGAATGCGACCACGCCCTAGAGAACTTGAAAGAATACATGTCTTCTCCACTATTGTTAGTAACCCTAGTACCTGGAGAAGAGCTCTTTTTGTACCTAGCAGTTTCACAGCACGCAATCAGCGCAGTGTTGGTCAGAGCGGAAAGAATCCAACGCCTGCCCATCTCTTATGTTAGCAAAACCTTGCTAGACGCAGAAACCAGGTACTTACCATTAGAAAAACTGGCCTTAGCCTTAATGATGGCATCAAGAAAGCTGTCGCATTACTTCCACGCCCACACCATAATCGCCTTAACGGCTTTTCCCTTAAAAGCCTTGTTTGAGAGGGCGGACTTTTCTAGGCAAATCTTGAAGTGGGCAGTGGAGTTGGGACAATTCGACATCAAGTTTTAACCCAGAACCGCAATAAAAGCCCAAGCATTGGCAAACTTTGTGGCAGAGTTCACACCAGGAAGCTATCACATCTACACTGTTGACTTAACTGGTGCAACCGAAATAGGGATGGAGAGCGCTGCAGGAAGCGCGCAACTCCTAAATTAGGATGCCCAACCACATCCCAAAACAAACCAGAGTGAAGACAAGCAGGAAGAGGCAAACCATACTGCACCAGGCAAAGACTCATCAACAAGTAAAAACTTGGTACAATCAGATAGTGAGGGGCAAACAGTAAGCATGGACTTTAAAGAAAACACTAGCAACACTCAGAACCCCAAGGCATCATCTGATCCCTCCATTTGCTAGAAGTTGTTCATTGGAGAGATGTGAAAGCTCTTCGTGGATGGAGCGTCCAACAGGCACGATGCAAGACTTAGCATAGTCCTCATCTCACCAGATGGCCTAATAGTGGAACAAGCAGTCAACCTCGGCTTCCTAACATCAAACAACGAAGCGGAGTATGAAGCACTTCTGGCAAGCCTAAAATCAGCACTCTATATGAAGGCCACCGAGCTGATGGTTTACAGCGACTCACAGCTGATGGTAAATCAAATTTTAGGCGACTACGAGGCAAAGGATGAAAGAATGACTAAGTACCAAGATTTAGTCAGAAAAGAGATCATGAAATTTGAGGTAGTACGGATAGAGCAGATCAGCATGGAAGAAAACAGTAGAGCAAACGAACTAGCAGGCTTTGCTTCGATAGCATATACATCCATCCCTCATCCGTTACTGATTGACTACCTACCAAGACCAAGCATTGAAGAACCTGAAGCAGCTGAGGTATGTTGCGCCGAATTAGGCCCCTCATGGATGGATCCTATTATAATGTTCTTAAAAGACAACAGTTAGTCCGGTTGAAAAGAAGAACAACGAAATAAAGAAAAGCATGAAATTGAGCCGAGGTATTCATACCGGCTGCACCCTTGTTCCAGTTTATTCAGTCGCCTGGGATCTGGGCTTCCTGGTCTTCGAAGTTCCCAGAAACCCAAAAAAAATCATCGTCGTTCACATCTTTATCTGGGGTGTTTTTTATTATTTTCTCACGACGACGCCACCCAGCCATCTTCATTTTGGCCTAGGGAGTACTGGTGAAATATCTCGGCTAAACCGAGGTTGAGGCTGAGTCGGCGGTTTAGCTCGGCAATGCCATTGATTATTCGGTATGAGTTTGTGGAAAGCTGGGTAGGGCAGAGATTTGTTTGTCTGAGGAATTCACAAAGAAGAGACTATACAGGGAATCGAAGGCCGGTTTCTACAATGGAAAGAAGGGTGAAGGGAACGAAGCCCGGTTTGCCCCAGGGAGTAATGTCTAGTTCGGCTAAGCTAAGGTGAACATCATCAGGGATGTAGTAGTCCCTTCGGAACTCGGCCATAGCCCCTAGAGAGTTTACTAAAAATCTGTATTTTCCCATATGGAATTAAATTAAGTATAAATTAGCTCGGCGTTGAGAAGGTGTTGAGTATCTCGGTTGAAGAGGTCAGAGGAGTGCCTGGGCAACCTAAAAGTCTGCAAAGTGAAAAGGAAAAGTGTTAAGCACAGACCGGTGAACCGTGCTAAAAGTAATAAAGGTAAAATAAATGTTGTCTTAGCTCGGCTACGTGGGATACTATCCATTCTTAGCTCGGTTTGAGCAAGGGACTTTAACCTGGTTAAGTAAATGAGAAGTTCGTAGCCCGGTTGTAGCTTATGGTGCAGCATTCTTAGTTCGGTTTTAACTAAGTCAGGGAGCTGGTTTAGCCCCAAGTTATAGCTCGGTCGGTGGTTGAGGCTTTCTAGCGCGGTATTGCGCAAACCGAATACGGTTCGCTAGCTCAGCTAAATGAAACAGAAGGTACTTGGACCTATTAAAACTACAAGCATGCCGTGAAGTTTTAGTTCGGTTGTTTAGTTTGGCTAGGTTCGCACCTAATACAAACAACTTCCTAGTTCGGTTGGAGTGTGATTTTGGATCTAAAAACGTCCCATTTCAGTTTGTTCGCAAATCCAATAGGTATGATTACTATTCAGAAGGTTCTTGTTCATTACAGGAAGATCCATTTGAAAGTGTTGTGGAAAAACATATATATACAAGTGATACGTGTTGCTAGTCTATACAAATGGAAAACAAAAGAGGAAATGGGAATAAGTTACTTACAGTTTGAAGGCAGAAAAACATAGATCCAAGCCGCAAGAATAGTGAGTAGAGCACGAGCTTTGCAAATGCTGAAGGTTGTGGAAATGGAGATTCAGAGGGAGAGAGAAAGAGAAGATGAACAGAGATATTGTGATCTGAAGAAATAGGGTTTTTGAATAAACCTTGGTTTTTGGCGGGACTGTTCAAAATTCGCGAGGTACGAGGACGGCGTGACAGTTACGCTGGGCCAATGAGAGTCTGCCACGTGCACATGGAATAGAAAGCGATTCAGTTACAACGACTGAAGAGACGTTTTGACTGGACAGATTAATAGCCCGATGTAAATTTAGCTCGGTTGATATAGCCCGGTGTAAATTTGACCGGACAGATTAATAGCCCGGTGTAAATTTCGTGCTCGTACAGTTCTATATTTATACCAATTTTATTTGGAAAAGGAAAAAAAAATCATTTTACACCTTAACTTATTTCTCAAAAATTAATTATAGACCTTTTCCTTTCTAATTGTTTTAATTTTACACTTGAGTAGGAGAAATGTTTGAGGAATTTCATAACATTGGAGATCTCATATGCAAGTCAAATGTCAAATTTTTAAACTATTTATATAATGGATCTTTTACAGAATGTTTACCTTGATATAAATTGATAGTTTAAAAGAAATTTATTCATAAATCCCATCTTGAGAAATGGTGATCCGTTTAGTCTTAAAAATTTTCTTATAAATCAATTAGTCATATTGATTTTAGAAAGATGGATTTAATATATTCTTTAGAAATTAAATTTATAGTTATGTCCTTATTTACCTTATGTTTTCGTATTTTTTCTCGTGTTAGAAATGTAAGATATACAACCTATTACTTTGTGAAATTTAATTGAGTGAATCTAGTGGCACAAATGCCTTGCACACCACAAATATATATATATATATATATATATATTACACTATACAAGTTCACATTGTTTCATATTAAACATGCTATCACACACACACACACACACACACACAAAAAGAAGAAGAAGAAGAAGAGTAACATTGTGCATGTCCACATTGATTTTGATTAAGCATAAAATCTTCTGATATAAAAATCTTTTTGGGAGTGGAGTGCGGGTATTCAAATTTGAGGTGGTTTTTTTTTTTTTTTTTTTTTGGTAAATGACTTGAAATGTGAGATTCTTCAAATATTTCACATTTCAAAAGAAGTATAAAAATCTCTTAATAAGTTTTGGACAAATGTGTCATTTCAAAATGTGGGAATTTGAGTCATTTGTTTTGTGAAATTTAATTGAGTAAATCTAATGACACAAATATGCCTTGCACACCCAAAAAACAAAATGAAAAAAAATAAAAATAAAAAAACAATGTCACACTATACAAGTCCACATTATGTCACATTAAACATACTATCAATAAAAATAAAAATGTAACATTATGTAGGTCCACATTGATTTTCATTGAGTATAAAATCTTCTAATATGGATTTTTTCATTTTTTTATTTGGAGTGTGGTGTAAGTATTCAAATTTGGGGTGTTTTTTGATATGATAATCTTTTTGATTTGGAATAACTTGAAATATAAGATTCTTCAAACATATTAAAAGGAGTACAAAAATTCCTTAGTAAGTTTTGGATAAATGTGTAATTTCAATCATTTATGGACAGTGGCAGAGCCAGAAAATTAGGTTAGAGGGGGCACTTATTAATCATAATTTTTTATTTAAAAAAAAAATCATGAGCAACATTAAGATAATAATCATTTTATGAGATAAATTTAAACATAAAAAATTACATATTCATTATTAATAAGAATAAATCAAAATTTTATAATAGTGTGGAATAACTTGGTGTGAGATGATGTTTGAAATTTTAGTACACAAAATTATGGATCAAAATTTCTTATTTTAAAAAATAAAAACGCATCATTTATAGCACAAATTATTATAAAATCTATTTAATTTTTATTTGACAGAAAAATATTAAAGAGATGACATTGCTTATAAATGATGTGTTTTGAATGAAAATTATTAAACCAAATCACACTAAGTGGTATGTCAACTACTTGAAAATAATGAGTTCATTATATCTAATCTATAATATTTTTCGCTACACTATTGATTTAAACTAGTACATAAATAATACCACATAATGTTCTCAAAGTATCAAATAACTACTTGTTGTGAACAATATAATAAATCATTAGCCAAAGAACATGTTAAGGAAAAAAAAGAAAAAAAAGAATACATTTTATACATGACAATAACCAAAAAACAAATTGCAAAACTGAGGGGGGCACGTGACCCCCCTCGGTCTATACTGCCTCCGCCCCTGTTTATGGATATTAATTAGGAAAATTATATTTTCATACACCTAGTTATCTCTGTACGCATTATTTCTCCATCCACACACTTATTAATTTGATTATAGATTATTATTCTCATTTCATACACTTAGAAGGTGCTTAGGATAATCTAAATAAATATAATTTTTTACTTTGGTACAAAAAGATGTGTAAAAAAGTAAAAAAGCAATGTGACCTAAAAAAGATATTAAAAAATACACTTTTATAAGAAATGCCAAATAGTACTTTAATGTTCCTTTTATACCCTAATCTAAACACATCTTGGCCATGGCTTCAAGTTTTCGAAGTCAGAGAGAGAGAGGTTGGAATCTCTCAGTTAAGCAACCATTGGTGATGGGCTAAGTACGTGGAATGATGATGAGGTTGTGTGTTTGTTTTGTTTTTGTTTAGCATAGAGTCAAAGCAAAGTGCGAATTGCTCCAACTAGAAAAAAATATTTTATTTTGGGCCAATAAAATCAAAGTAAAATACGGACAAATATTCATCTGATGACAGACAAGATTCTGAGAAATTCTATTTGAATTTAAACTTTTATTAATTTGTAACTCTTCCATCACAAAAATAATTGTAGATTTTAATAGAAAAATGATATAAGTAATAGAATATAAACTTTAGATAAAATAATAGAGATTGAGAACACTGCTGCGCAGCAGTAACAACAGCGCAATAAAAACAGCACCGTTTTGACTTCTTGTGTTCTGGGTTAATGGCAGCCTAGTATTAAAAAACATATTCTGCCAAAAAATTACAACCTTTGGACCTCTTTGAAAGAGACCCAGTCTTAAACCACTATGTTACCAAACCTAATTTTTAACATCTGGTAAACATATACTACTCATTAACTTATTGAAATATCTTTGAAACAAGTATATTTGAATTTTATGGAAAAAAATCAATATATATGTCTATGTACCTAAGTTAAGAATAAATATTATGCATACCAATTATTTTAAGTGATGTTATCAATCAAAAAAATTATATGTATACAAATCAAACTAGGTGAATGTTATTTCATCTTACCTTAACATGAGTTGCTAGTTTTACCATTCTAAGACAAAGATCTCTATAACGTGCCGATATCACTAACTTGGGATCATTCTCATCCACTTCAACTTTCCCTCCCTTAATTTCACCACCCTTTGCATCTAATCTCCATCAACCTAATATATACCTTTGAGAAATTTTCATGACATTCATTCTATTAAGTGCTTTAATTGCATGACCACATAAAATTTCATAGTTCTCAAACTTTTGACAAGTGCAATGAATTCTTTGACAACTTTCATCTTCTTCTAACTCATTAACTTTCACATTACCCTCCACAATATACTCTCTATCATCACCATACAACCTAATCACCTACCAAACTTCTCCTTCTAACTCATGGCATTGCTTCACTAAACAAGAAAGGGACATGTTCAATCAACGGCTATAATCAAACCGCTCCAGGTCAGACACGCAACCGTTCGATCAATTAATTGACTCATCACCAACGGATGCCACATCACTGCTACGCGAAGCTGACTGTATTCCATGCCACACGTCATCGCTCCAACTTGTCTGATGTAAATAGAAAAGCGCCCTCGCTAAGTGCAAAGTGCACCATCAAATGCCACACAACCCACTGCCCACGTCACGCGCCCGTGTACGGATGGTACGAAGCACCATCCTTGCTTCGGGCATCCATTCCACAATTTCATATTCAAAAAAATATTCCATGTGACACTTTATTAAGTACTCCAAATTTTGTTCTCTTTTCAATGTGGGACAAATTCTCCAAACTTATTTTAAGCTTTCCAAAGAAAAACAAGAAAGGTTTTAAAAACACCCAAAAACTAAATTATAAATTTTAAAAATCATTTTGAAAATTCCCCAACACTTAATATAGATTATTCATTTTAAAATAAAACACCCACAAAGATGGTAATTATTTACCAAAATTCATTAAAAAAAAAAAAAAAAACCCATCATTTTTGTGATTTTTTAATATGATCATTGCAATTATGGTCAGATTTATTTTTCATACTGACTAATATTATTCCTAAAACATCAAATTCAAGACAGTTGAAATAGAAGATTAAAGTCATACAAATTATAGGTAGCAAAAAGGTCCTTTCTTTTTTGTGGCACATAACTAGGCATGCTCACGAATTGAGTTAGGTCAGATGATCTCTTATCCGTCATCTATCTAAACTTAGACAGATTGGAAAAAATCAATTTACATCTATCCACTTAGTTAGCAAATGCAAATTGAACTTGCTTTGCAGATAATTATGGATCTATTTGATGGCTTTCACAATTTTCATAAAAAGTGCAGATGCTGCGATTATCAAATCCACCCTTTTTGTTTTTGGTTTTTGGGTTAAAACTGTTCAGAACTGCAGTTGAACCCAAGGAGCTTATTTATTGTCCTCGCAATAGCCTGAAAATCAAAGGCAAAATGGGTTTTGAAGACTAGTGTGAATACCCATTTGAAAAATTCGAATTAAGTCCAGCACGAGAGTAAATAATTGGTAATGGGTGTCCTATGAAAATTTTATAAATAATGACATTTTCAGATCAGAATATCTCCATTTTGGAACCAAATAGTATACAATTGGTAGAGATCATACGTTTACAAAATACATAATGACAATTTCACATCTCTGTACCTGGTATAAGATAGGTTAAAACAGGCACAAAAAAAAAAGATTCACCTGAAAATAATGTTTACAATCAATGGTTATGCACACAACATATTACTATGTGACATGGAATTTCCATAGCCATTTTCACCGTGGCAGCGTGGCTCTTGATGCTCTCAATGTTTTCAAGCCTCCTAATTGACTTTCACACATTTCTTTCTTCAATCTCCCTCTTTTTCTTTTGGCTTTACATTTATTCATCTAAATAACTGCCATTAAAGAAGGCTCTGACCTGTTTGCAGGAACGAACTTGACTTCATGACCATAAAATACCTGAATGAACGTGCAGCTACTTACGCAACAATAGTTACGGGGTTACAATTGTTGCAAAATGCAAGATCAAACTTCATTACCAATGCTGTGTCACAACACCGCACATAGGGATCACAGGAGCTAGTAGGTTAGTTCCTCCACCACTGGGATTATTTCATATGTCTGCCAACCACATTCCATAGACATAAGAGGGTTATGTGTTTGCAAAATGTTCAAATTAACAAACAAGTGAAACAACAAAGCAGCCATGTTCGGTGGGCAACAATGAAAAGCTGTCCCATCCCACAAATTTCACTTGCCCTGGACACAGGCTCACTTGCACCTCCATGAAAGTGCAATTATTTTGAATTATTCTCATTTAAATGCACATTTCCCAAAAATAAAACAAGGCGCTGTACTCTGAAGTTGAGCCATAGTCAAGAGCTTCAAAAATTGGATTTTGTAGGGAATATGAATTGAAAATATTGAACTAAAATGAAATGCCAGCTCTATTGCCAAAGCACCACAGGCTCTCTCCATAGCAACCGGTGCTTTTATCGATCGTACATTAAGAACTGGGTTCTTGTGTATTCCTCTGGCAATAGGCATCCCCAAATCAAATGCATCCACAGACTCATGCAAACAAAAGGAAATTCAATTTACCATTCAAGCAGCAAGTACAAGAGCTTTAATTGTTCCTTGACTATTGGCAGCTAGCATTGTTGGACTGTCACTTTTCCAACATACAGCACTAATGAAATATGATCCTGCATCGTCGTCAACATCATCCAAATCTGAAGAAGCAAACCTATGCCAAGCTGCAGGCCTAGAAATAGCCTGCAAGTGAACCCCAAAACTGAATTAGAATAAGAAAGAATAGATAATGAACATACCAACTTTATCATGTATATAACAACCTTGTGATAGACAAAAACGTCATTTGTTTCACTGCCGCAAGCAATGTATTCGCTGTTTACCGTGAGACCGACAAAATTCTTCTCATTTGTGTGGCCTCTAAATGTGCGCAGCTGAGAGATTTAAAAACAAGGAAAGGCGACCAAATTAATTGATTTGCAGTATAATAAAACTTTAGATCTATAAATCAAAGTGTTCTCCTCAATGCCACAGTCCAAATTGGAGCTAATGCAATCACATTTCATAATGGGAATGGACAGTTACAAATAATTTATAAATGTTCCATAGAAATTACATTGATAGGCCTTTTCTCAGACATACATTCTAGCGTTCTCATTCCAGCACTTAATAAACTTCAGCATATTCTTCCCTCAAAAACATACAGGAGGTGATCAGGAAGCTCTATTAACTTATGACAACTCTATTTCCAGTTTAATTGCCATCATATTTACAATCAATGGTCAACATCAAGAAAAAAATTTGACATCCTATTTTACAAAAGAAACTGAATTGTCATGGGCATTAAAACTTACGGGCAGATTTTCTTTAACATCCCATAATCGCAATGTGCTGTCAGTAGATGCAGAAGCAAGTTCATTGCTGGACAGGAATTTTACATATGAAACAGCTTTTCGATGTCCACTGAAAACATGCAGCGGTTGGCTAACGTTTCTCAAGTCATAATAGTGAACGTGATGATCTGCAGAACCCACCTGCCAAACATGTATCATAAACTCAAGTCAATGATTTTAACTCAATCATACTAGATCATAACTATGTTCACTACTGCCCAGAGAGAACAAAAATTGGGAGGTACATACTGCAACATAAAAGCTAGATCCCGGATTATACTTGACAGAACATATATTTGCTTTCATGTCAATATCAAGAACACTTGCTTCCTGATTTGTGCACCAAATTTTGACCTGTTGGATATAAATAGCACATAAATAGTGCAACTGATATAAGATATAAATACAAAATGGGAAGTTAGCCTGTTATTTTCCATGAGCTGTTAAAAGCACATACTAATTAATCAAACCTTTATTTTTTGAATAGTGTTAAAATTCTCTATTTAATTATTATTTCTGAAAAAGGACCTATCGAGATACTGAAATATAAACAAATAAATAACAAACTCTCGCCACATAAATGGCACCAACTAAATTTTTATCTTTTACTCTGTCCCATTTTGTCTGGAACAATTGACCCTGTACATATAAGCAAAGTTTCATTGGATAAGAGATCTAAAAAATGCTATTTTCCCTATTTGCATAACTTCTATGGGAATTGGGATTGTACTTAATTATATGTATATGGAAAAGTGATTATTAATCTTTTGAATTTTGAAACTTTGACACAAAATGGGACTGCTGAAAGCTATGGGGTCCAATTGGGAAAGCCCCTCAGATTAAAACAACTGCATCATTGGAATTAGAACAGAGAAAACAATCTCCTGCGAAACTTTTAAATATTTTCAAAGCCCCTTAAATTCTTTTAAACAGATTAAAACAGAGACAAATGGCTCAACAATCTCCTTGCCAAAAGCTGTCATCTGATTTTATATTCAGTACTTCAGAAGTTTTCCAGATAGTTCTCTGTTCTACCTCAACTTTCGAGTTCTCTGTTCTACCTCAACTTTCGAGCATCTGTAACTACTATGTTTATAAAAAAATTCTTGTTTGGGTCATAGATTAGGGTGCTTCTTGTCAAGTTGAAGAAAACTATGTTTTCTTGTGTTCCAAGTACCTTGCAGTCGTCACTCCCGGATACAAGCATTGAAGGCTCAGTGCGTGAAAAATCTACACTCCATGCTCGTTTTTCATGCTCCTCGTACTCCATCACACTCTGAAAAAGACAAGATTGGGCTAAAATAGGTCAAGAGTGTTGCATATCTCTGTGAGTACATCTCATACTAAGATCTGAAAGAAAATGAAAAATAGAGAACTCTAGAGAAGAGCAACAACCTGACGAGTAGTTACATCCCAAACAGTCACTATTCCCTCATAATCACTACTGGCTATATGGTTTTTCGTGCACTTACTCCAGCTTAAGCAACTAAGTTTAGAGCGTGTGGACATTTCCACAACAGGAAATTGCACATCTACTGATTCATTCACCAACTGCGAAGTAAGATAACAACAATTATTACCTTGTGATACTTGGAATAAAAATATTTTCCATATTTATCAACAAACTTTGTTTTAAAAGATTTTAACTCAAAAAGTTTTATATCATATATATATATATTTAAGTGTATTTCTTTGGTGAACATTTGAAATTCAATGGCAGTGGTCATTTAGCTAATTTGGCCAAAGCTCTTAAAATTTGTTAAACAAGACATGTAAAAGGCCATATGAATGAGACTTGCATTTGGGAACTGCCAAACTTAGGGTAAATCATTACGAAAGGCAAGCATAAAAATGTGCTTTTAATGTCAAATAGACCACAAATCATTATAAAACTTGCAGCTCCAAAAGAACAAAAAACATTGAGAAAAAAATTAGATAAAAAATTCAATAAAACCAGCTATGCCTCTAGGACCATTATAGAAAGGCTATGATGCCAGCATAGACATTAGAAATGACGCTGCTTAAACCAGAATGATTTCATACAGATTTGATTTATCACATGATGCATCCCAAGTACTTGCCCAACCCATTTTTGCAAGTCAAGGTAACTTCACCAATAAAAAAGAATGTTGCTTAAACAGAACTTTTTTGTTCAACACCTACCGATGAAAATTCAAAAACCTTGATGCGCCTTGAAACTCCAGCAGTAGCAAACAATTCATCATCTCGATCAAATTCTATACTGCAAAAAAAGAAGGAAATTAATTCACAATCGATCTGATAACCAAGGAAACATGAGAGAGAGGGGGGGGGGGGGGGGGGTGGAGGTTCACATGATTGATGGATTTTAGTTCAGATGCAAAATTTTATGTGTTTACTTCATAGGAATACAAATCTGAAAATTGAAGGAAGCTTAAATACTCTGGAAAATTTATAAACATATGTCCATATTGAGTAGGAACAAATAATTGCTGCCGTCAATTTCACTCTTCAAGGTATCCAGACAGCTAGAACAAAGCTAGATCAGCTTGTTTATCTAGAAGGTCTTGCCATAAACATTTTTTATTTTTATTTTTATTTTTATACCAAACATGATATTGTTATTGAAGCTGCAAGAAACCCCATGGTTACCTTGGATTTAACATTCACAAAGAACCCAATGCAAGAAGACGGATCCATGTAGCCAACCCCAGTTACGTCTAAGTCTTCTTGATTTGAATTGAGTAATATCTTATTGAGGTATTTCACCCCACAGGTTGGACTGAAAAACTATGAACTTCCTCATTTAGCAGGAATTCTTCGATCCCACAATCCTCTGAAACCATTTATCCAATTCATCCACTTAGTTTTACTAATACAATTTGAACTCCCCTTCCTTGTCTGAATAGCTAATTCAAAATATTGTAAATGGTTATTCTAATTTATCTCCTGATTATCAAGTTTTATTATGCCCTCTATCTACCTATAGTTTTACTAAAGCTACACCACAATCATTCTTAGTCTTACTTAACCTAAAACCCCTAAACTCTAAGGTATTTGTCCATACATTTAGTTTGAAATGAATTACCACAGATTCTAACTTGGTCAGCTTACATCATGTTATTTCAAATAACATATACTTTGGCACATTCTATCTATATGCCTAATAAATTGTCCATAACTAATGATAAAATGATAAAGAACTAATACCAATGGTAGATTATGAGCCTATTGCTACTTGTCTTTCCTTCAATTGCTCTCACATGAATTACTAATACAAGATAGATGTCATTAATTACATTAACATATCTAGCCAACGTAAAATCATAGTCACATCTTATGAATACAAAACTATTTAGGATCCACCAAGCAGAGTCTAGCATTAATGTCAGCCTAAGAGAAAGGTTTGTAATTTGTAGCTTATACATACATAGCTAGGAAAATGGTTTAAATTCCATTGACCATACACTCAAACAAAATATGGTATTTTATAATTTCAATAATCAATCAACGACTATAGTTTTAAGTAGTGGAAATCAACAGGTCTTTGATGATTGATCAGTCACTTGAGTACAAAGTTTGTGACATAGGAGTTGTACTTGAACTGAATTATGTAATATGCAATAAATTGTTTTTTTTTTTTCCTTCTTGAATAAATATGTAATTGTACCAAAATTAACTCACCTTGATACAATATTGGCCGAGTGAAAAAGATCTCCATGCCTAAGTTCAGCAACGACCCTCAATCGGCTATTCATTAAAAAATATATATATATATATATGTAGAAGAGAAGTATGCAAATTAGCATCAGCACAGAGACAAACTTAAGAAATAGGAACTAAGCCAAGAAGCTTCCTGAAATAAAACCAACATTTATTGACCAAAAATGGAAAAATAAAAAACCTGTATCGTGTAAAGGTAGACAGCACAGACTGGAAATCCTCAAGGCCTGCATGATAACCTTCTCTATTCATGGCATTTGTGTCCCTTTCTTCCTGTTTATACGACTGTCGGACCCAATGCCGTCGCCTTTGTAAGTAACACTCTTGTAAGTCATTGAACTGTTGAAAAATAAAATATTAAAGAACTATTTGAACCAACAAAATAAAAACAACAAAAATCAACACAAAACTACAGATCAATACACAATGTCTCAGGTTGGGCAGACAGCCTTAAGCTATTCACCATGTAGTGTTCCAACGCTTCAGCAGAAGTCTACTGAAGAGTGACATGCTAAAATTACCAACTGGGTAGATCAAGAGTAGCTAGCCAAAAGTAGACGACAGCCAGCACAAATAAGCACAATGAGGATCTAGACCCTCCACTGGTATGATCGTGGCTCCTAAACACATTGCCTATATTATTATCTTCTTGATAAATACTTTTGGTGCAAAATACTACTCCCTCCATCCCAAAATAATGGTTACTTTTGGTGCAAAATACTACTCCCTCCATCCCAAAATAATGGTCCCTTTTGGGGAATTCAACTTTTTTTTATAGTACAATTATTATATTTTAAAAATATTAATTTTTCAAAATTATCCTTTGATAGTATATTTTTTGGGGAATATCAATTGTCATAATTGTACTTTTTGTGTTATTAATGAATTTAAAAG
Source organism: Camellia japonica (assembly GCA_030407325.1). NCBI lineage: Eukaryota > Viridiplantae > Streptophyta > Magnoliopsida > Ericales > Theaceae > Camellia > Camellia japonica. The sequence goes on along the minus strand of JAPPVO010000014.1, from coordinate 110,537,050 downwards.
GGCAAAACAGTAAATTCATATTATTTTATTCCTTGATTTCTGAAAAGGGACTAATATTTTGGGACGGATGGAGTATTAAGGATTTACAGAATGGCATCACCCAAATCTGCATGCGGACAGTGACCAGTAGGATGTTGCACTGTTGGTTGATGATCCTTTAATCCCACAAAGGAAAAAAATTTAAAAATAAAATAAAATTGAACCATACCATAAATTTCTACATGATTTGTTTTTGAACAAATATATTTCTACATGATTGATAAGCATGAATAATATTATTAGACCCAATTTAGAGGAATTTCACAAGAGTACTGACCTGTGCATGGACCCTCCTTTTTCTTGCTACTGCAAGTCCTGATTGAGTAACATGTGAATCTGACCCACTGTAAGAATCCTTTCTTTGCACCATTTGAGAGCTTACAAGAGCCTTTCCATCAACTTTCCTGTTCTGTGAATTGCCTTCATTCATCCAGCATTGGCCCTGTGGACTGGGGGGGATACTAGAAAGGATGCCACATCTACGTCTATCCATCAATGACGGCCATGCTTTCGTTGCAGAAGGATCATCTAAAAGCATCCTCAGTTTTACTGAATATCTCTCTTTTGCCCGATATAAGTCTATTCTATGTCTCTCCACAGCGTTTATGTCCTCCTTAATGTACTGGAGATCAGTTTGTATCTACATAACAAGCAGGAGACCATCAAATTTGGCTTTAAATCTTTTTCCATTAGAATAGTTACCACTATCTTTGTTAACCCTGAGGCCATGATGCAGCCATCCAACAGCTAAATGACAAAAAGGCCACGTTGCCAAAACATGCCACTCAATGGGTCTCATTTTGGAGATATCTCATGAAAAGGCCAACTTATATTATGAACATTTTTATATATGAACCCCAAATCACATATGTCTAGGCAGTAGACACTATAATCCACATCACTTACAAAAATTAAAAAAATCAAAATAAATCAAAATCAGGAGTACTCCAAGAATTTCTGCTAAACATATCTCTGCAAGAAAGGATGCCAAAAGAAGCAAACATGGGATCATTATTCTGCCATTATGTAACAAGTCTATATATAGGCTGGAATTCCTGCAAAATGATTGCAATGTTTTGGAGTTCATAAGCTTCTAACAAACTTGCTAATTTAGTCATTTTAATATCAAAACGTTGTGCACAACAAACTCTTGTTTGACCATGGGACAGTCACTAATGTACCAACCAACATCAGCCTAACTTTCATATACAAAAAACTTCTTTGTTTATATGTGGCTGTTGGTATTTTTTTACCCCTCTTTTAGCTGCTGAATGATAATCCGTTATATGCAACTGCACATGATGGATGATCACAGACAGCCAACTAGGTATGGTCTTTATACAAGGTAACCCACAAATGACTTTAATAGCAGGTACCCCTTCTAGAGAATGGTACCCCCTTCCACCCCATTATTGGCTGTCTCCCTCTCCTGCTTGTTTATACAACAAAAAACATATATATGTATATATTTTCATCATTACAAGCTTGTACAGGAAAATATAAGAAAGCCGGAAAGTGAGTCAGTACAAGAACCTCATTTAGCTCTTCAAGCTTTTGCTTCCTTAGGCGATGCAAAAAGTCTAGGAGAATCTGCATATTTGTCTCAGCTTCTTCTTGTTCTATTTTTCTCTTTTTCTCTTCAAGCAGAGTCAAGAGACTGTCTAGCTCCTTAACTGACACATCACAACCCTGTCTAACAACCACAAAAAAAGTCACTTTCTAACAAATGAAAGCCGTCAAGCATGGATGGAAAGACAAAACGTGCATACATACACCATTACAGTTAGAGAAGTGAGTCAAGATGATTAATTCTACTTAGATCCCAACTGGAAAAGAGATGCCTTCCAGAGGCAACATTTATTGATATATGTGTCATGCATAATCATTTATTGTGAGTCATCTAGGTTCTACATGAAATGAATCACACTTTACAGTGTTGCAAATGATTACAGTCAAAGTCCACGGACATATCCAAGTGGGAAAGGAGGACGGTCCAGTTCGTGTGAAATAGGGAGATATCCCTAGCTCATCTGAAAGAGGATCAGTATGTGCTCCTTTGCCATGTTAAGTGTAAGAGGTTGCTCAGCGAGAGGAGGTGGAGGATGTGTTGAAGCCATCACAATAAAAGTTCCCACAACAGGAACCGTCTAAGGTACATAAGCTTCATTTAAAATTGAGGCCAATGGAGGGGGCCAACAGGCTACTCTCCTGTTGTAGAGGCCTGCAAGTTATTTTGAGGAGAGTGTTAGGTTTTTATTCTTGGCAACCCCGTTTGACAAAACTCCTTTCAGATGTATTTATTTTCGCACTTTTATTTCAGTGAGGCTATGAGTTTATTAGATGCAAATCCAAACACGAATCGAGCCATGCAGAGAAGTTTGTGATGTTAATGCTTTCAAGATTGCCACTTCGCTGATTATTACGGCGGCCGAAGCAAAATGCAAAATTGCATTCAAAATTGCATGTCTGCCATTGGTCGCTCGAGCCAAGAAGATCTCGCTCGAGCGAAGGTTTGCTCGCTCGATCCAAGGAGTTCTCGCTCGAGCCAAGGATTGCGTCCATACAAAAACCTGAAAGAGTGTATTCCTCGCTCGAGCCAAGGATTCGTCGCTCGAGCCAAGGCACTAGTAGAAATCACGAAAAATACACTCCTCGCTCGAGCCAGCAAATCTTCGCTCGAGCGAGCCTCAGAATCCGGATTTCTCAAGGAATTTGTTTTCTTCCCAATCTAGGATTACTTTTGGTTCTCTATAAATACTTGGTTTTCTCCCAAAACTAAGTAATTTGATTGAAGTCCACCAGATCTTCTTTTTGGTTCTTAAAGGTTTATATCTGGAGATATTTTGTTAGTTTCTTTGATGTTTTATTGAGTATTCAACTCATGGTTTAAAGAGAATACATCAAAGATTTGTTTGTTATACACAAAAGAGAGAGTTGTTCTTCAGTTGTGGATTCTGAAGAATTCGAGCCTGAAGCTTTGGTGGAATCCGGAGTGGCTCATCAGAAAGACAATTCCGTGGTGAAGATGGGGTTGGAAGAGACACATAGAGGTTGGTTCAATTAGGCATTGTGGATTTGCTAGATAATTGAGAGTATACCTGTGTAATTCCTTTAATTCTTCTTAGTGGATTGTCTTGTGGCAGTTGCCCGTGGTTTTTTGATCACAGTTGGAGATGTCCAATTGTGATTTTTTCCACGTAAAAATCGTTGTGTCTCTTTCTCTTGATTGTTTGATTGAGATTGTTATATTCTGCTTAAAATTGTTACATAATCACAAATCAACATCTAGGAGGTTTCTAGATTTTTCAGAGAGGGTTTGACGTCTGAGCTGGTAAGAGCTGGTGCGACGTTCCGGGATGATGAAGGAAGGAGGGAAGAATGGCTCCTCTTTGTGCTGCCAGCAAAGAGTCAATAAGGAGCTATTAGTTCTGCTACAATACACTCTTAGGCAATAAGCGAAGTTACTTAGTGATGACTCCTATTTGTGCTTCCAGCAGAGAGTCAACAAGGAGCTATTGGTTCTGCTGCAATACACTCTTAGGTAATAAGCGGAGTTACTTGATGATGGACGGCCGAGAGGTTAGCTCTTCGTTTGAGGTATCGGTCAGACACTTCAATGGAGTATGTTGTAGATATTAGGTATGTGCGGTGGTTGGTCATGGACCTCTGGGAAGACGACCAACACTTCAATGGCCACAGATCATTGGAGGTAGCAAATGAGAGAACCAAGGAAGCCTTAGATTGAGAGAGGGTGACAGTCAGAGCCCTCAATCACCAGAGCTATGGAAGACGATAGCCAAATTTGTGATTGGGTTCTACATGCATTGATACTCCCTATTGAAACACCAAGACCGGTGGAGGCCAACTCACTAATGGACAGGTTGTCAACTCTCCTTGGTTCGACAAAGCGGGAGGTATTAGGCCTATCATTGTGTCCTATGATTCAAACTTCGGAGGCTGTATCATGGAAGCTGCAGAGGTAGGTATGATGCATCAGAAGGTGTATCATAGCATGACATATGTGGTGGTTAGTATGATATCTCTTTTCAGGTGTCAAGTGTTGGGTCAATGTCCCTCTCTCTGAGACTGGTCAGGAGTAGTCTTCTCTTAGGAAGTAAGTTGAGCAACCTCAACAAGCCCATGATCTTAGCATCCAATCCACAATCCTGCAACAATCCCAAGCAATTGATGTCTAGGCCCTGCTCCCAGCCTAGGATGGTAAGTGATGGCCATGATAGTAGTAAGTAATGATCCCAACTAAACAGGTAAGTGCACAAGGTAGACACAAGAATGTAAAACGAACTAAGCTACTCATGTTCAGCTCGTTAAAGATTTTGTTTTAGATCAACTCATTATGTAAACAAGTAAAGTTTAAACAGATTTTAAAAATCATTAAGTTGTCATACCAAGCTTGAACAATCTACCTGCTAGACACGACTCAATTATATGCATTATGAAAAATCAAAATCAAGTTACTTAAGCTTGGCTAGTGATTTGATTGATTAAAATTCGTTCGAGATTGACTTGAAAACTAAAAAAACAAGCTTAAACACATTTTGAAACTCATTAAGTTTTCGAGTCAAACTTGAACAACCTATGACTCAGCTCGACTTAGCTCAACCTTGAACAGCCGAGTAGGCTATGGTCGAGCAGGTAAGCTTGGCTCCACCACATAGTGTTGCAACTTATGCATTGGGCTCTTCATACTTTGACTTGTTCACTTGCTGCTTTAGCTCTCGGATGGTGGATGCGGTAAGGCAACAAACGCGCTAGGAAGGCAAGCACGTTAATGGTATATATGCCCCCACTGAATGGTATATATGCCCCCACTTACGCTAGGCATATAACCCCAAATTTGTCTGCTCGAGATCATCATGGTGCCTCAAGAGGACTGCCACATGGAGATGATGATGCCGAGGTGGCACTGACGTGGCACCCATGGGGCTTGCCACATACTGAGAGTGCAGCATAGATACACCCACAATAGGATGGCTGGAATCCATTGACATTTTGTTAAAAATGATATCATAAGAGGTCTACAACAAAAGTATAACTAAAACTATCAAATATGATATTAAAATACCTTAAAAGAAAATAAAGATACAACAAATGCCAAGAAATCACAAATCCTTATAGGAAGCCTAAAAATGCCCCAAAAGTATTTTGAATTATAGATATGTTATAATAGTGAAGCAATAGCTAAAACATATACATTATACATATGTAGACACAGGTTGTTATTTAAATATAAGCCTAGCTCTCTGATGACAACATATCTTCGAAAGATATGTTATAAGCCACCTCAGGCAAGCCAAGTGATGCGCTGAAGACCTCATGTTAGCCCCAACACACTTCAGCACATTAACATGCACTTGTTGAAGTACTAAGCAATCTAGCACTTCACTTGTAACTTATAAACAAACAGTTTAAGCACCAAGTCCAGTCATTTTAGGTAAAAATAAAAAATAATTCAACGTATAAATAAATTTATCTACATTATCACACAACACATTATAGCATAAAATATAAGTTGTCCCATGGAGTACACCACATATTGCAAAAAAAATGTCACTACATATACAAAGCAGTGCAATACAAAAAGTACTTCAAAATTTTGTATTGAACAGTAATATAATCCAAAGCATTTCAAAATATTCCTAAATTTAACAACTGACCTGTTGCAATGCATGATGAAGTTGTTTAAAAGGACTAGAAGTTTTTGCTATTTGACGAGCAGAAGTCTCCTTCAATAACTACAAAATTTGACAAAATGTTCACAACAAGCTTAGTATCATGGCAGATAATTGCAAGATATGCTAAAAATTTAAAGAAACACCCTAACGTATATAGTTCCACTTCTTCATAATTACATTTTTTAACAATTTTACATCTTCAGAGTTGAATTCAGATATTGCATCATCACATGTCAGTTTGAACTCCTAAGGATGAGACACAAATATGATGCAATATGGATGCACTAACACCACATTTTTCAAAAAAGTTAGGAGATGCACACAGAGACACATAAATAAATATATACTTTTATATATATGTGTGGATAATAATAATTTCTTCATTTTTACATTACAAGTGTGTCTACAACTTTAAATATTAAAATAATAAGAAATCATTTTTCACATTCTATAAATTGAAAATTTCTTAATATCTCTTTTAGAAAGTCTAATCATAAACAAATTGGAACTTTTAGGCTTTAAACTTCAGATATGCTTCAATGTCCGCCTAAGCTATGAACATATATATCGCCTAGTTGTCCAAACCAAACCAACCTAGAGCCTTATGTCTGCAGCGTGTCTAGTTCTTACAAAATTTAAAATCTAATAGGATGTGTTTGGATGTGTATTAGGAAGTGTGTCAATGCCAAACACGGACATGACATCCTGTTAGAAGTATCTAAACTCACAAAATTGAAGAGAAAGAGGATGTAATGAATTCCAAACAGAGCGGCAGAGGTATCACAAGTTTAACCAATCATTTTTTGATACAAAGAAACTTAAAAGAGTTTTGAGCTCTTCTACTTTTTCCAATTGGTTTTGTGTCAGGTGGCAAAACTTCTTGTAAGGCATAGCTTTGCCAATTCATATTTTCCCACGTGTGATCAGGCCGGAGTGATGCATCTAAGCAACAAAACAAGAAAGTTGGTGAACCAAAAAGGGCATGAACAATGCACCCTATGCTAAGTAAGGGTTGAGAAGGTGCCCCTTCTGCTAAGTTGGAGTTGGGGAAGTTAAATTAGGGCGTTTCATGTGAAGCTACCCCTATAGATGACATGTCCTACTCGGAAGACTATGGTAATATGAATTGGGTGTTTAAAATATAGTACATGAACTGTTTAAGTTCTTTACTACTTTTCTTAACCTCTCTTCTTATTTTTTACATATTGAGATCCAATTCTTCCCTTCAATAGCTTATGAAAGTCCAGAATGTGAAACTAGACACATCTATATTTGAATGAGAACGGTAGTTGATTAATTCCAAATGTGTGGTCCTCCATACAATAATATGACTATATGAGCAGTACAAGTGGGCAGAATGTTAACCATTGGACAATCAAGATACTAGTCTAACTGAGGGCAGCAGCAATGAAACAAAGAGATGTGTCTGCATCTCTTCATGCATGTATATGTCTGTCTCAGAAAGAGAAATGCTTTGTTTTAAGTTGCAACTATGAAGCATAGAGATAACTTTTGTCTCTTTTTGTGAATGCAAACAGTTGCGATAATTAACAAAAGGATAATATACTTGTTCATATTTCCCTAATCAAGGTGCTTAATTAACTTCATCTAATGTGCCTTGCATTTTTATATGTTATGTGCAAAACTTAATCGGGATTAGTGGCCATTAAACATGAATAGTAGACCTAATCGTGATTAATTAAACCTAATCATAATTACCTAGGTTAAGTGTGATTAGTGTCCTAAACTTGATTAATTAGTGTTAACCTACCTTAATTAGTGTTAATATCAAGTAATTAAGTTAATATTATAATTAGCGTGCCACCCCATACTTGTGTAGATATACATATACATATATACATACTAGTCATATAGGCCCGTCTTGCACGGGCTACTTGCACATTTTTTTTTTTTAATTTTGATTTCACTTTTTGACTTTAAGGTAGTATTGTTTTAATGGGAAAAAATGTAATGGAATGCTTATCTTTTGAAGGTTAAAAAATAATAATATCATTCCATTTCACTAAATTTAATGGCATTTGGCCTTTGTTCCAATTAATTAAATATTACTGGAGATTATTATTCCAAAATAAGATTTTTCTTCTAGGAATTGAATGGAGTAGATGATTAAACAAATCAAACAGCTCATATTGTAAGGTTCATCGAGCATATCATTCATAGAAAAACAAAACCAAAAAACAAACTAATCGGATAGTGTAACCTCATTGAATTGTTCAAAGTTGAACTTCATGCTATTTTTTAATAATAAGAAGCTTTTGGGATGTGTATCATATGTCATAATTATGATGTTTTTGGTCATTTTGGCATGTGTACCATATGCCCCAATTATGATGTTTGTGATTTTTGGTGATGACCTATTGATTTGATTATGACTCATTGTGATGTTAGTTATAACTCAAATAATTCATCAATAATATTATAATGATCATATTTGTATATTATAATTTAATTATCATATCTTGTATCATAATTTTTTTTTTTTTTTTTTTTGGATAAATAATCAAACTTTATTAGAAAAGTATCAAGGCAATACAAAGAATATAGCACCCTTCTAGGGCCCAAACATAACTAACTAATCAAGTCATCCACAAAATCTACAAAAGCCAGAACATCAAGGTCAATCGATACCGTGACCCAAACCAAAAGTCACAATAATCAACATCCAAAGCTGAGACACAACCGGGCAATGAATAAGCAAATAATCGGCGTCTCCACATCCCCATAATACAAACAGCACCAATTCACCAAAACATGCTGATGACGCACTAAATTATCAATAGTCAAAATACAACCTAAAACTGCCGTCCAAACAAAGAAAGAAACCTTAGATGGTAGCCCCGGCACCTAAATATTCTTCCAAAGGGAAAACACTAGCATCACCACCCACAACCGCACAATAGAACAAAGACATCGAGAAAACCCCTTTAGATCTTGGACAATCCCACCAAAAAATCCACCACAACCCCCCCCCCCCCGGGGGGCGGGGATTGTGCACCATACAGAAAATTGCAGCGCAAATGAACATTCTAAACAAACAACTATCCTACCTAACCCTAACAAAAGACACCAATTCCTCACAATCAACTGCAATAGCATATATCAAAGGAAACATCCTTGCCAAAGACAAACCATCATACCACTTTCCTGCCAAAAGCGAACCCTATCCCCTACCCCCACTTTCAGCCGAACCCTGCCCCAAAATTCCTCCCGACCCAGCCAAATCCCCTTCCACAAACCTCGGCCATGAGATTGGCGTACCCCATTCGTACAACCCCCCCCCCCCCCCCCCTTTCCTTTTCGCCCAAAACCCATACTTGGCCAAAACCACCTTCCTCCACAAATCGCCACAATCATTTCCCCAAAAGAGCCCGATTGAACACAACCAACTTTCTAACTCCCAAATCCCCTCTCCTTAGGAGTATAAACCCTCTCCCAAGCCACCAAATGATAATAATAAGCCCTCCCCTCCACTCCACAAAAAGTTCTATTGCAACTTCTCCAACCGCTTTGCAACTGCCACAGGGATCACATGCATCAACATAAAGTAAGTCAGAATACTCGACAGGACACTCTTGATCAACGTGATTTGTCCCCCTTTGGACAAATACTGTCGCTTCCACGTCGTCAGCCGCCATTGCACTCAATCCACCACCCCATCCCACACCCCCTTTGCTTTAAAAGTAGCCCCTCAAACAAAGACCCACATAGCATACCGGCAGTGTAGCCACTTTACACCCTAGAATAGCTGCCAAAACCAGAAGGCAAGCCACCACCCCCACTTGAATCAATTCCAACTTTGCCAAATTCACAAGAAGCCTTGACACAGCCTCAAAACACAATAGCACACAACCATCAGCATCACAAAATATAAGAGCATCACAAAATATAACCGCATCATCAGCATAAAAAAGATGACTAACTCCCAAAGTGGCAAGGCTCATCCCCATCTCAAAATAGGACAACAAATCCCTTTGGACCGCTCTGAATAACAAACGACTCAAAGCCTCCATCACCAAAATAAATAATAGAAAAGACGGAGGATCACCCTGACGTAAACCCCTCCACATAGGGGAAAAGTCCGCCAATGTCCCATTAACTAAAACTGACATCCACACAGTAGAGATACAAAACTGAACCCACCGCCTCCATCTATCCACAAAACCCATCCGCTGAAGCACATACAACAAAACTGCCAATTCACATTGTCATATGCCTTCTCGATATTCAACTTACAAATAATCCCCTCATTTCCTTGCCGAAGCCACGAGTCCACACACTCATTAGCCACAAGCACATCATCCAAAATCTGACAGCCACTTAGGAAAGCGTTCTGAGACTCTGACACCACCTCCTATAGACCAACCCGAAGCCTATTAGCTAAACCTTGGCCAATAATTTGTCGACACTACCCAAGAGACTGATCGGTCTAAAATCCCGAATGTCCTCTGCCCCCCTCTTTCTTTGGGATCAAAGCTATAAAGGTCACATTGAGACTTTTCTCAAACTGCCCCGTCTGATGAAAAATGCTTAACCATGGCCATCATCTCCACCTTCACCACCCCTTCTCCCCCCCCCCCTAAAAAAAAATACTGCTGGAAAAACGCAATAGAAAAACCATCAAGCCCTGAAGACTTATACCCAGACATACTCCTCAATGCTTCCAGAACCTCCTCCTTTGAAAACAACCTTTCCAACATCAAACTATTCGCCTTTGGAATAACATAAAATGCCATCCCATCAAGACCCAACCTCCATACGCCCCCCTCATCCCAGAATAGGTGTTGCTGATAGAAATCCACAATGCCAACCTTGATGTCCTCCTCCAACGATAAGACCACCCCATTTACCCTTATCCTCCCTATTTGATTCGCCCGCCGATGGGCATTTGCCATTCGATGGAAAAACTTTGTATTTCGACCCCATCTTTTAACCACAAACATCTGGATTTCTGACAAAAGCTGATCTCTTTCATCCGAACAACCCACCCAAACTTCTTCCTAGCCCCATCCCGCCTACAGGCAAATGCTCTTCAAACAAACCCCCTCCTACCTCTTTCTCATCCAACCCCTGGAACACTGCCAAAATGTTCGCATTCTGAACCTCCGTATTCCACCATTTCAAGTCTACCTTAAGGAGTTTCAACTTCTGAGGCAAACAACAACTAGGCATCCCCACCACACTGTAACTCCTCCGCCAACCACTTCTCGACAAAACCCTTCGATTGTAACCACATATTCTCAAAACAAAATGGCGACAGACCACTCTAAACCCCTCATTGTCCAATAAAATCGACCAATGATCAGCAACCAAGCGCTGCAGTCTAATTTGAGTCATCTGAGAAAAGTGCTCCTCCCAGTCCCTAGTACCCAAAAACCTGTCAATCCGGGACATTGCCCGGCCTCCAAACCATGTGAAGTCGCCTCCCTATAACAGCAAGTCAATCAGCTCCATTTCATCAATGAATGAAGAGAAATCCCGCATAGGACCCACCGCCTGACTCACCCTCATATTCTCCTCCACACTCCGTACCACATTAAAGTCACCCCCGACACACCAAGGCACCTCCCAACAAAGTGCAATGCTTTGCAACTCCTCCCGAAAGGCAACTCACTCTAAACCCCTCACTAGCCCATACACCCCTGTAAACACCCACCGAAAGTCATCCTCAACAGAACAAAACAAGCAAGATAACAAGAAACCCCCCACCTCTTCCCCCTCCTTTACCACCATCCTACTATCCCAGTAGAGGAGAACACCACCTACCACCCTTATAGCTAGTAAAAATGCCCAATCCACATGTCCCCCCCACAACTCTCGAACTAACTCCCCACCTCCCCTCCGCGCACACACTCTATCTTTGTCTCCTGAATACATACCACATTCGCCCTAGCACTCTTCAATAAGGATTTGACCACCACCCTTTTAGCCGGATCATTCAGACCCTGCATATTCCAAGATAAAACTTTTAGACACATGGCAACAACAATTGATTTCCACGCCCTTTCTTGCCCTCCAATCACCTCTACCTGTACTCCGATCATAGTTAACTGAGCACTCCAAGCTATGTAGCTCCCTAACGCCCTTCCCTTTCTATCTAACAATTTACAGCTCCTACCAAGAGGGTGCACTTCCTTGCCATGATGCCTCAATAGCATAAAACAATTTCAGAGCCTCATCCTCATGATCCTCAAATGAAACTCCCAAAAGTATACTAACCTCATAAATCTAGGCCAACACCCAATCAAAAACCTCTGCCGAAGTCGATGGCTGGACCCCCTGGAAGTCGGCATTCAATTCTTCATCCTCCTCCCTTTGGAAGTCGGGCTCTAGGTCTTCTTCAACATCCTATTCCACTACACTCGAAGCAACCTCTCCAACTTCCACTGCAAGAGGCAGAAGCACCAAAGCCAAACTATCACCCAAATCTGCCCAACGAGCCTCGTTCGCCATGCCAGATCCCTGTTGACTCCCCATAGTCTCCATCTAACAAACAGACTCCTTTATCGGCCTACCTCTCAAACTCAAGTGTAGCGACCCAACCATCTTCGCGAACTTCCCATGAGGTGAAATCACCGTCAGAGTATTGCAACCCTCCGACAAGCCTCTCAGCTTCTTCCTAAGTCACTTCGATGCACCTACACCATCGCACCGATGTCGCAACCCAATGCTGCTGCACAACGATTCGAGTACCCATTCGACAGGTGGGTTTGCCTTTTGACCCAACTTAGCTGGAAGTGGCCCACATGGGTTTGGGCTAGCAACACGCTTTTCCACTAACTAAGGGTCCCTACTAAATAGATTTGGGCCCAAATATCAAGTAGCCTTCCCCATTTTCATCCATGTACGTCCTACCTCCAAACTCATTTCTTCTAAAATCCCCCCCAAATCGTTATTGATTCCCTCGAATCCCTAGATCCTGCCAATCTCTCCGATCAACTTGCACCAAATCTCGCCTTTCCTTCACCAGTAGAACACCACCTCGCACATCCACCGGCAATGAAACAGCTTTAACCATCGGCTTCAACTCCACCCATACAGGTACAGAATACTTCCACGATCCCCAAACTGCCACACTCCGTCAACCTCCATAGAGACGACTCAAAAAAGTTTGATAGCTTGGATTGCGCAACACCATTCTCATTTTCTAACCAATCGAACACACTTCGTACCCAATCAACACCACTGCCCGCCGTAGACCTTGCTCTCGCTCCACAATAAACAACCGTCGACGTCCAATCTGGTCCACCGCTACCTTCTCCATTTCAAACGACCGGCCTCCTAGGAAGAAAATCTACCTGCATACCCGCTCTCCACCTTTACCGGAAACATTCTATGCGATCCCCTCAACTTCCTCAGTATTAATATCTAGTATCATAATCACATTGACCTATAGTGTTTCTATCACTAATATTTATTTTATAATGCAATTGTGACATATGATGATAAATAAATTATCATATATTTTACCAAAAAAAATTTGATAAGGTCTGCATACCGCATACAATAGGGTCAAAGTAGTAAATTCATGAAATAAAGTGTCAAAATTATATAAAGAACCCAAAAAATAACGAAAATGACAATAGGCACAATACAAAGTTATAATATTCTTACTTGATAAAGGACAAGAAAGTAGTCAATTGAATGGTCCTAAGCCTTGATGGTAAGTTAGTTATTCAAGCACAAAAAGCAGGCCAATTTGGGAAGAAATGGCAAAATACAAGCCTTAGGAGTAATTCAATTGTGTAACCAAGGGTAAAATACGAATGAAAATACAAGCCTTGTGTACCAAAGCAATTCTTACATATATATATATATAGATATTTGAAGTCTCTCTTGAAATAAAAACAAAATATGAGAGAGAGAGAGAGAGAGAGTGTGTTTTGCAATGAAAAAAATAAGGGAGAAAAGAGAAAGGGAAAAGAAGAAGAAAGGGAAAAGCTTGATGCTTGACCTATGAAGCATTGACAAAATAAGTGTCGTATCCGTGCCGGACAAACGGACACAGTAGGGACACGTTGTTAGCATTATCTTTTGCTAATTATCTTTTACTAACTATCATTAGTTGTATGTTTCCTTATTTAGCCTAAGGGATTCTTATGTAAGTTTGTGGTTATTAACATAAAAGGGTGTGATAACCAAATCACAACCTAAGTCTGATTTCTCTTAAACAAACATCGGTATCAAAGTCCTAAGGTTCATACCTCATCATCCTTCATCAGCCGATAGCACCACTCACCACCCGACACCATTCGGAGGCCACCTAGCACCAGCCAACACCCATCGACTGTGTTTCGACACCCTCTGATGCTTCGCTAAGAGTCGCGACTCACCTAAGTCCCTATGGTCTGCTTCGTTACTCACTCAGCCATCTCTGGTCTTCTTCGCGACATCACCCAGCCCCGATGAGCCCACTCAATCAAGCCTATGCTTTGATGATCTACCCACCTGGTTCTTAGTTCCTCCTTTGCCGCAAGTTTCTTTTCTTTACTGAGACTATTTCAGCCCCCTGTTTTGATTGACGGTACTTCTTCTCTAGTTTTTCATTTTTTTTTTTTGGGTCAATATATGGCCCTATTACTCAATTTCTATTATTAGAGTCGTATGTTTCTATGTTTCGTGATTCAAATCATATGATTCGATTCGATTCGATTCGATTCGATTCAATAGGTAATCACTTCGAACAGGTTATGTGAATCGCAGATAGCTATGAATCGTACGTGAATTGGTGAACTGAATCGGTGAATTGTGAATTGATTCGATTCGCTAAAATCGATGTTTGGTTTTCTTTTTTGGTTTTTTTATTACTGGAAAATGGTTCCCACAACCTTTTTAAGGTACATGCCATCTTTTGACTTTCTTCCTCCTTATTTACTTTCAAATACTCAAACCGTAGCCCCAAAAAAAATGAACTTTCTCACTCTACAATATTCTAGGCTTACATATTCAATTTTATTTAAGTGCTTGCATTTACAAAATGAATTTTTGAAGGCATAAAGTGAGATTTTTGAAAAAATTTGAAGATTTTGGTTTTTTAACCTTGTATAAAGTTAAAAACATTGTTGTTGAGTTATTGTTACTTAGAAATTGAAAGTTTAGCTTTGCTTGCTTTCTTTATGAAGAACGGTTGATAATAAATAGTATCTAAAAGGGAAAAGGTGAAGTGGTAAACATGGGAACCGGTGTTAACTTCTTACCCAGACTACATGATCGTCATTTAAAACAATATTTTTATTGATTTAAGTCTAAATATTTCATATTTATTAGATATATTTAATATCTAAGTGTGTAGATATATTTTCTATGTAATTTAAAAAAGGTGACCTAATCTTTACGATTCACGATTCGATTCGCAATTCGGTACAATACCATTTCGATTCACAATTCGAATCTCGATTTGACAACTATGCTCAGCTTTGATTGATTGTACTGCTTCCTTCATGGTTCGCAGTTGATATTGTATATGCCTCTAATTGTACTGCTCCCTTCATGGTTTGTGGTTGATATTGTATGTGCCTTGGTTCCGGTTGTTTTTCCCTCCTTCCAATAGTAGTGATTGTTACAAGTTGTTGTTTGGATAGTAGAATAAAAAATGGTTGACATTACAAGTGAATCCACAACTAGTTCTCAACTACCTTAAAAAGACAGTCCCATTATTACTACTACATCCGAAAACCTTAATCCTAGCCTAAAAATCACCACCTCTCTATTCTATAGTCAGAATTATCTTACATGGTCACAGTGTCTAACACTTTCTTTGAAAAGTCAAGGGAAGATAGGTTATGTTGATGGAAAAATAAAAGCACCTAGCACCTCTAATTCTGGTTATGATTAATGAGAGATTGTGAATTCTCTGATTATGGGGTGACTCATCCATTATTCGATGGTACCTGATATTGGTGAGGGATACTTGTCCATGGATACTGTTAAGGATATTTGAAAGGCCGTGGCCACTACCTATTCTTAGAAGGGGAACTTTTCTTAGAAATTTGAGTTGTGCCGCTCAATTGAGCGCTCAGTACGAGGCGAGATGACTGTCCTTGAGTACTTCACCTCCTTAGTAATGGCTGGAAGCGCCTCAATCATCTTCAGGACTAAAAACCAATTTGCCCAACTGATTATGTGGAGTACCACAAATTCATTGAACTAGGGAGGGTCTTTAAATTTCTCGAGAGTCTCAACTTGGAGTTTGATCCAGTTCGGAGTCGTGCTCTTGGCATGGATGTTCTACCTTCCCTTCAGGAGGCTTTCACTTATGTGTAGAATGAGAAAAGTCTCCGTTTTGCTATGCTTCCACCGAGTGTTCAACCTTAATTTCTGCTTCTCCGAGAGATAGGGATCGTCCATCCTGTAGTACACACAATCCTTCTAAGAAGGATAATTTATTTTGTGATTACTGTCGCCGGTCGAGACACACTTGTGAGACGTGTAAGAAGCTCCATAGTACTCCACCTAGTAACGATGGTGATCGTTCTGACAGTCGTGGGGGCCGATCTGGACAAACTAAAGGACGTGGTTTTAATCCGCATGCCCATCATACTAGTGCAGTTGATACACATGACTCTGGTCTAATTATTCAACCCAATGGTGATGTATCTAGTATGTCCTTTGAGTTTAAGGATGCTCTGTGTCACTTGCTGGATCGTCATTCTTCCACTACCCCTAAAGGTGCATCGACCTTTTCATTTTCTCATTCAGGTAACTTAGCCTCTTCTACAAGTGTTTTCCTATCTCACAAGTCTTTACCTTAGATCATTGATTCTGGTGACTCAGATCATATGTCTGGATCTTTTGATTTGTTCTCTAAGTATAAGCCCTCTTCAGGTCGGAAAAAGTTAGGATTGTTTATGGTACTTTTTCCTCCGTTTCAGGGAAAGATTTAATCCATGCCACCTCTTCTCTACCTTTATCTTCAGTTTTACATGTTCCCAGTTTTTTTTGTTAATCTTTTGTCCGTAAGTCGTATTACTCAAGACTTAAACTATAATGTGACTTTTTTTCCTAATTATTGTGTTTTTCAAGGCCTTATCACGAGGAGGACGATTGGCAATGGTAGAGCAGAGAATAGTCTACATCTTCGATCAGGCTGACAAATTTGCTCATCATACCATCCACCTTCCAACCACTAGAGAAGACATTTGGCTTTGGCATCAACGTCTTGGACACCCATCTTTTTTATTACTTAAGCATTTATTTCTTTTTTCTTTTTTTTCTGCACAATAATGTTTCTAAGTTTCATTGTAAGTCTTGCCAACTTGGCAAACAACACTGAGCATCTTATGTTCCGAGTTTTAATAAAAGTTTAGTTCCTTTTCATTAATACATTTTGATGTTAGGGTCCACCTCATGTGGTCTCTTTAAAGGACCATAGATTGTTTGTTATGTTTATTGATAATTTTTCTCTTACCACTTGAGTGTATCTATTGAAAGAAAAAAGTGAAGTTTTCTTTGTGTTAAAAGCTTTCCATCAGAAGATTCGTACTCAATTTGGTGCAGTTGTCAAACTTTTATGTTTTGATGATCGGGGTGAGTATATTGATTCTGATTTAGGAGCCTATTTTTGCACTCATGGCATTACTCATCAGACATCTTGCACCAACACCCCTTAGCAAAATGGGGTCGTGGAACGCAAGAATCGTCATCTTCTTAATATGGCTCATTGCATAATTTTTCTACACACGCGCCTCAGTCTTTCTGGGTAGAAGCCATCCTTACAGCAACCTATCTCATCAATCGACTTACTACCCAAGTTTTGCACAAGCAAACTCCTCTTCAGGTGTTCTTAGGCTCTCAATCCGTGTTTTCCATTCCTCCCAAAGTCTTTGAGTGCGTCTATTTTGTTCACAATCATTCCCCTACTCATGGCAAGTTGGATCCTTACTCCATTAGATGTGTCTTTGTTGGTAACTCGCCTACTCAAAAGGGGCATAAGTGTTATCATCCTCCGTCTCATAAGTGGTTTGTATCTATAGATGTCACATTCTTTGAGTCCCAATCCTACTACCCATCATCTCTGGTTTCCCAGTCATCCCTTCAAGGGGAGCCTTGGTGTGAATGATTCATGGACCGTCACTAGTTGTTGAGGATTTTGAATGTGAACCAGCTATTAAGAATACAAAACCAGATATATCCAAGGAGCAAGGGAAAGTTTATGTCAGGGATAAAGAAAGACAGGACGTTAATTGAATCCAAGAGATCACTTCTCCCAATCTTCTCCTGAATTTACTGATCTTGATATTCCTATTGCCAAACGAAAGAGTGTGAGGTCTTGTACCTAATATCCTATCTCTAACTTTGTATCCTACTCTAATTTGTCCTCCTCATATAGAGCCTTTATGTCAAAGATTTCCTCTATTAGTGTACCTAATCATTTTCAAGATGCTCTTGCAACCTCTGAGTGGAAGCTTGCCATAATCAAAGAAATGAAAGCTCTTCGTAACAACGGCAATTGGGAATTGACAGAGTTACCTAAGGGCAAACAAACTGTGGGATAAAAGTGGGTGTATACCGGGAAGCACAGGGCAGATGGTTCAATTGAGCATTATAAAGCTCGACTTGTGGCAAAGGGCTTTATTCAAACCTATGGAGTTGACAATCAAGAGACATTTGCTCTGGTTCCAAAGATGAATTCAATCAGGATTCTCCTCTCTCTTACAGCTAATCTGGATTGGCCCCTTCACCAGTTTTATGTGAAGAATGCCTTCTTACATGGTGATCTAGAAAAACAGGTGTATATGGGCATTCCTCCTAGCTTTGAAAACCTTCAAACAAAAGGTAAGGTGTGTAGGCTTTGGAAGTCATTGCATGGTCTCAAACAGTCCCCAAAGACTTGGTTTGAGAGATTTACTCAAGTGATGCTTAGATATGGCTTCAAACAAAGTCAGGCTGATTACAATTTGTTTATTAAACATTCCTCACATAGTAAAACTACAACTCTCATTGTATGTGTGGATGACATAGTGCTTATAGAGGATGATGTTAAGGAATATTTGGCAAGAGAGTTCAAAATAAAAGACTTCGGAACTCTGAAGTATTTCCTGGATATTGAGGTTGTCCGATCCAAGGACATAATTTTTATTTGTCAAAGGAAATATGTTCTTGACTTGCTAAAAGAGATTGGAATGCTTGGAAGTAGAACGTGTGACACACCTCTCAAGCCAAATCAAAAGTTTAGTGATGATACTATAGGAGCTACTATTAATGGGGGAAGATATCAGAGACTAGTGGGTAAACTCATCTATTTATCAATGTTGTTAGCCAGGTCATGCATGCTCCTCATGAAACACACTTGGATGCAATTATGAGAATTCTCAGGTACGTCTTCATCAGGAAAGGGACTATATTTTTCCAAACATGATCATCTTAAGGTGGAAGCTTATACAGATACTGATTGGGCAGGTTCAGTAACTGATAGGAGGTCCACATTGGGATATTGTAACTTTGTTAGGGATAATCGTGTTACTTGGAGTAAAAAAAACAGAATGTGGTGGCTAGGTCTAGTGTAGAAGTATAATTTAGAGCCATGGCCCAAAATGTGTGTGAACTCTTATATATCAAGTTGTTGTTGAGTAACCTGGAACTTGATCAGACAAATTCCATGTGACTATATTATGACAATAAGACTACTATCAACATAGCTCACAATCCAATTCAGCATAACCGGACGAAACATGCTGAAATTGATCGCCACTTCATTAAGAAGGAACTCACTAGTGGCACTATACATACTCATTTTGTGAAAATTTGTGAACAACTTGTAGATATTTTCACAAAGGGAGTTGGGAATAAATCGTTTTATGATGCTTTTAGCAAACTAGGTATGAGAGATATCTTTGTACTAGCTTAAAGGGGAGTGTTAGCATTATCTTTTCTTATCTTTTATTAATTATCTTGTACTAGCTGTCATTAATTGTCATTAGCTGTATGTTTCCTTATTTAGCCTAAGGGCATCTTATGTAAGTTTCTGGTTATTAATATAAAAAGGTGCAATAACCTAATCACAACCTAAGTTTGCTTTCTCTTAAACAAACAAGCGCCACATGGCGTGTCCCCTTATTTAATTAATTTATTTTTAGACGACACTTCGGGGACACACTAGAGACATGCCAAGTTGTCTTTTCCTCTATTTTCATGAGTACTTTTGATGAATATTGAATGTTTATTACTTTTTATTAGATTTAAATACTTAATAGATCATCCATAAAAAAATATATAAACTGTAAATATTAATTTAAAAGTGCTTGTTTTTAAAATATATATATATATATAAATAGAGTAATTTTTGTGAATATTGATTATTTATGGATGTAATATTAATCTAAATAGCAAATAAAAATATATTTTATTGCCATGTCTCCTTCGTGTCCATGTCCGCATTTTTTTGAAATTGCCATGTCCCATGTCCGCATCCGTATCCGTTTTCATATCTGTATCCATGCTTCTTAGTTCTTGACTTAGGCTTGGTTCAAACTTGAAATTGAGCTAAAATTCATGTTCGTATACTTCATAATCTTTTAATTGGTTGATTTTGATTGAAATGATTTTTGAAGAAAGAATTAAAGAACTCAAGTTTTGAAACTTGTTTTCATTTAATCCAAGCTTTTGAATGGAAAAGCCCTAAATTTTTGCAAGCTCAATGAGAAGTATGGAGCTTTCTTCATTTTCATTTAGAGTGCTTTATTACATGATTTTAGACCTTTAGAATGTTGGTTTTGAATTAGGACAACAAAAGAGATGCAAAAAATTCGAAAATGGACTAACTTGCCAAAGCTAGAGCAGTCTGCTTAAGCGGACATCACCCCAACTCAAGAAGTAGTATCCGGAATTTTTTTTTTTTCTTTTTTTTGCTCTTTTTAAGTACTTTATGACCTGCACAACTCAATTCCTGTAATAACCCACATTCTTGTCTTAGTCACGTTCATGTGCATTTGCATGATTTTGTCTTGTTAAGCTTGCATTTGTAGACTTTGACTTGTTTTGCCTAGGTAAAGGTTCTTGTCTTGTCTTGATGCTATCATGTTTTGCCCAAGGGTTATATGCATGCTTTGTTCCTTACTTGGTGTGTCAAGCCTAGGTCATGCCAAGCCTATATCATCTCAAGCCTAGGTCATCTCAAGCCTAGGTCATCTATCCTTGCTGTCTCAAGCCTAGGTCGCACCTTTGAACCCCTCATACCTAGGACCACCTTGGAACCACTTGGGTTGACCTCCCCCGTCACCTAGGCATATTGGCCAAGATGTCATCATCTAGGCCGAGGTATGCATCACCTAGGCCGAGATGTGTATCATCTAGGCCGAGATGTTATCATCTAGGCATCCTAGATCTTTGGTCCCTGCACCTAGTGATCTTGTTCCTAGACTGGTATGACCTAGACCGAGGTGTGGCACATCTAGGCTGAGATGTGGCACAGTTAGGTCAAGTGTTATTCTTCCTAGCCGAGATCATTGAAACCTTCTTGTCCGAAGCCTATGTCCTAATCTAAGGTCCTTAGCTTGTCAGAGTGCCCATGTCATCTTACTTGTTGTACACACTTTGTCATACTCTTGTTTTTTCATTCTGACACCTTTTTGAGGAGATCCAATCCGGCGACGCCACTTGTCCCAGCAGAGGGTTAAGCCAGCTAGCAGTGAGAAACCCACATCATTTGTCATATCTTTGCCTTTGAAAAGAGAGAAGCTCTAGGAAGAGGAAGAGAAGTTCTTAGAGTGAGAGCTAAATTTCAAGCTTGATCCTTAGAGTTTGAGCCGTTAGATTCGTGTTTTGAGGTTAGATTCTTGATTTACTCTCGTTGTTCTTTACGTTGATATGATCACATTGCATGATCTAACATGATTCATGAGTCATGCATTGATTTAAAGTTTGTTTTAGAAAGAGAAAGTGATGTTCATGTGTTCTTGAAGAAAAACCATGTTTTGATCCGAAAATTTGTATCAAGATCCATATTTTTGTGTTTGTTTTCATGAAATCTCCAAGTACAGGTACCCAGGTTCATGTTTTTGAACTCATCTCATGAAATCTCATATTTTGAATAAAGAAGTTATGATTTTAGCATTCATGTTCTTCATGTTCATCAAGGGGAAAACCCAGATTTCCAGACTTCATTTCCCTAAGTGTGGTCACCGAGACCACTCTTGCCTAGATCTCACACCTAGGCCAAGCATCGTATCTCACCTTGGCCCACCTTACATGATCACTTGCACCTTAGCCTATCTTGCATGCACACCTAGGCCAACCACCACACACCTAGGCCGACCATGGTACACCCTTGCCGGCACCTTGTAACATCTCGGCAGACAATCGCACACCTAGGCCTAGGAGACCACACCTTGGCCAAGAGGTGTGGGACCTCGGCCAAGACTCCCTGAGTTCACCCAGCTAGGCCATTTTTGCCTAGATCATCTCTGTGTATCCATTCTGAGACCTGATTGGTACCCAGCATGTTTTCTCTAGAAAAACAGTGTTTTAACTCCCAGCACATGTTTTGCTTTATCTTGACTTGGTTTTGGAAAGAAATGCCAAGATCATTTTCATTCATGTAAAGCTTGTTTTTTAGAATGCATTGCATAACCATCTTTGAGCATTCTTTCTTGTCTTCTTGAAATGTATTTAGTGAACTTTGCCAAGTATTTGTAGGTCTTGGATCCTTACCTTAATCCCTACACCCCGAAGAGCTAGGTGAGTGATATTTTTAATAAAGCTATGTTATAATGTTTTCATAAAGCTTTGCTTTGCTTTGTTTTGTTTTGGAAAAGTATCTGATCAAGTATGAATGATTATCCCTTAGTTTTTGTATCACGTATTATGTTTGTTTTGATGACATTCTTGGAACGTCCTTTCGTGCTAAGGGACGTTAAGCCTATATAGCACCTTTGTTGAGATATCTCTTTTGCCACCGATGGTCTTGTACGCGTGGGTTTGTCTAATCGATCTCGGGTCGGCCACCGACGGTCGTGAACGGGTGTGCTTTGATTTTGAGACGATTATTCCCTTGTTTTGCCACTGACAGTGTTCCGCGTGGGTTGTCTAACCGATTCCGGGTCGGCCACCGATGGTCGTGAACGAGTGTGCTTTGATTCCGGAACGGTTATTCCCTTGTTTTGTCCGGAATGTCATCCTTTGGTATTATGTAGAAGTTATTAACATCCAAGAAGCTTTGAAAGACTTTGATTGATGAACTTGATTCATCCCATACTTTGTACAAGTTATTATATGTATTGTTTTGATAAAGATCTCGGATATCATTCATTCAAACATTTATTACTAATATCATTCACTGAGTATCCAAGCTCACCCTCCCTTTTATATATATGTAGGTGACGAGCAAGAAGGCGATGACGCCTAAGATGCTATTTGCAAGTTGTTTTCGGATTCATGTTTTGCTAGCATCTCGAAGATTATGTTTCTTAGCTTGTAATTCATCTCTTTTGTATATGTCGGCTTGAGAAACCTTTTGATCAAGATGTAACATGTA
Organism: Camellia japonica; assembly: GCA_030407325.1. Lineage (NCBI taxonomy): Eukaryota > Viridiplantae > Streptophyta > Magnoliopsida > Ericales > Theaceae > Camellia > Camellia japonica. The sequence continues at coordinate 110,513,830 of JAPPVO010000014.1, read as the reverse complement.
CTATATTTTATTTGTATTCAAGTTGTAAAACCATGTTAAGATGTATGTCATTTTATTTGATCTATACACAACTCTTATGGACTACTTAAATTTAAATTTATTGCTTCCGCACATGTAAGCCCCATATGTATACTCTGATTGTGTGAATTTTTGTAAGTTGGCCTTTGGTAATCTCGAATTACTGGCCATCACGGCACCATTCTACTAGCGGCGGAATGGAGTCGTGACAATTCCAGCACTTAAAATCAAACCAAAAAAATAAGTTAGAAACTGAGATTTCCGAAACTAATGATTGTCCAAAAAGACTTGTTTTAAAGGAAAAAGTCGTTAACAAGTATATACACTTGATTTTACAAGTTTAGAGCAAGAAGCATCAATTGCATTGTGTTTTCATGCTCATGTTGGTTTAACTACTTTGTGGAACTAACTTAAAGGAGAAAAGAGGTAAGCAGTGATATATTTTAGTTTATTTTCAGCAAAACATTTCTGGAACTTAAATATATGCTATATTCTTCGAATATGAAATGTTTTATCATTCAAGGATATCATATGTCTATTTTGTTTAATGTATAAAGATGCCATCTACGGTTTTGGTCCAAGTGGCTACTATGGGACTTAACATATACGAGGGTTAATTACACTTTACCCCCTCGTGATTTTGCCCAAAAACACATTATCTCCTTGAACTTTAAAAATGCACTCTTAACCTCCCTGTGGTCTGGGGTAAAATGTAAAGCTTAACTCTAGTAATGAATTTTACAAAAAGTCTATGCTGCCCTTATTTTTTTCCTCCAATTTTCTTCTTTATGCCACAATCACTACAACTTCTCTTCCTCTCTCACTAGAAATTGTACAGCATCACAAACACTTTCCAAACTCTTACGAAACCCAAATCCATTGCAAGTTACACAATTACACTTACCAAACCCAAACCCAAACCCATCTTATTTTCCTTATGAAAAAATCCATATAGACACTAATGGCATTTTCTAGAACTTCTGCAAAAGGTACATTTTTTGATTTGATGGTTTTGGGTTTCAATATACGGCTTAAATCCAATAAACCAAGAAACATTTTGAATTTCTAACTATACAAATATGAACAACAGCAGCATTGAAACTTGTTCCTGTGGGTTTAGTTAACATTCTCAAAGAAGAAGAAGAAGAAGAAAAAAAACTTTGTTTCTCTAAGTTTTTATCTGCATATCATTGTTGAAGAGAAAGTTGTCAAGTGTGCGTATACATGTGCAATTGACAGGTATTGGCTCCTTCGGGGTTCATGATTAAGAAAGTTGGGGGTTGTGTGTGTGTAAGTGCCTATGTATAATGTGTGTAATAATAAGGAGAAAGGGTGGTCTTCGCAAATGCAGGCTTGGGTTGTTGGAGGAAGTGAAAGAGAAAGACATGGAGATAAAAGGGGAGATGGAGGGTGAACAGTGCAGCAGTGAAGCCGTGAAGGGAAGGATGTGGAAGGAAGGAGAAGAAGAAAATGAAGAAAAGAAGGGAAAGGGGCAAAAGTGTCATTTATTCAATCATATACAGTCACATGCACATAATTTAGTGTGTGTTACCCACGCACAGTTAAGTTTGACACAATCTGTTACTTTTGCACTTCACCCCAGACCACGGGAAGGTTATATGTATATTTCAAGACCAAAGGGAGGTAATGTGTTTTGCCAGCTAAACCACAAGGGGGTAAAATCTATTCAACCCAATATACTAATAGTTTTGTTATGATGAGCTCTACCACTAGATTGTAGTTTTGACATAATCAAAGTCAACCCGGTTATGTTTTGTTATGTTATGATTCACACCTTTTAGATGGGCATTATCACTATATTTGGGAATAAAATTGCATAAGATATGTTTCGAATAAAAATTAAGCTTCTAAACTTTTGGTTTACTTATGATTATTTGAAATGGAGATATCCTAGTCTTTGAGCTTTGGCTCAACCCTCTTCCGTTTATATGTAGGTGATGATGATAAAGCATGATGGTTGTGTTTAAAGTTATGTGCATATGTGAATAGACATGGAGGCTTGTATGCCTAGCTATTGAATGGAAGGCTAGATGTTTCAGAGCTTTGTACACATTCTGCTTTGGAAAGAACAAGTTGTTCTTCTCTTTGTAAAATCTTATAGTTTTGAGCCTAGGTAGGTATAATGAAAGTTCATGAATGTTTCATTTCATTTATTTATGCACTTGCTCTGAATAGATGTTTACGAGATAATAATCTTAAGAAAATTGATGGATTCCACAACCTAATCAAATTATACCCAAAATACTACATGAGGAGTACTACATGTTTGTTTAGTAAGGCCTTCAATAGTCAATGGCTAATGGGAGGTCACTACTTTGTCTTAGTTTGGCTTGGGATAGGGTTGTGACACAAAATAAAAGCAACAACAATGAAAAGAGATGAGTTTGCATCTCTTCATGGATGCGTTTGTTTGAGAAAGAGAAATGCTTTGTTTTGGGTTGCAAACTACGAGACAGAGATGATTTTTTGTCTCTTCTAGTGAGCATAAATAGTTGCAATATTCAACAAAAGGACATGCATTAGAGAATTTCGACATCATGTTCGGCTGTAATTTTCACCAACACTGATTTTTTCTAAACCTGCCAAAAAACGTTAATATCCAAGTGATTTACCATTTTGAATGCATATTCCAAAACATGGTATACCTTCATTTTAAAACAGTGAATTTAGCAATTTAAAGCAATCCCAAAATATTTTTTTATTTATTTCCTCTACGTTTTTTGTAGAAGAAAAAAAAATCAAACATAATAAATTAAAATCTAGAGAGGATAGAAAAAATCAAACATAATAAATTAAAATCTAGAAAGGATAGTGTTTTGGAAATACAAAATGTAAAATAACGGGGTCATAATGTCCTAGACATATGTTGTTACATGATTAATTTGAAAATTAATAAAAAAAAAATAATTAGATGTTTAATGTTTGAAAGAAATTTGCTCCTATTTAGAAAATTAAAACTGTTCGTGTTTCTTAGTATAAAAGTACAGAACGTTTTAATATTGTGACCCATACAAGCCATCCCTATCGTACCACAATTTAGGGCATGGGAAGTACCAAGTTCCATTCTCATTCCCATCCTTATATGCAAAGGGACGAAGCACATAAAATTATCGTGTAAGGGCACCAAATGCCAAGATAGTAAAGTAATACTGAAATATGGTCCCTTTGTATAAACCCACATAGATACATTCATGGACTTTAACGAGTTCCACTTCAACTCAATAAATCTGCTGAATCTTTTCCCCAAAAAAGGTAAATAATAGAATAATTTACCTATTAAATAACATCATTTTTAAATTCCTTACACCGATTGCAAGCTAATATTGCTAAAATCAATGACACAATACAGATTAATCCAAACTTAAACTGCACCAGTCTTACACAAATATTTAACGATCGCTTGTGAGAAAACAGAGGAAATGTAACGAAGAAAGTAAGATCTCAAAAAAACACAAATCAAATCATTTCCGCATTTTCCGAACAACCAAACAATGCATACTCAAAAGATTTACACAAAGTCATACCACAAAAATGCAAGGAAGTAGATTTGATTCACCTTATTGAGGAGAAAATTAGGGAAGAGATGGTTGGTGGTGAGGTAGTGACCGCAACAAGGACAATCGCTCTTGTTTCGAAGGTGAGTCACAATGCACATGTAACAAAAGCTGTGTCCACAAGCTGTCAAAAACGCGTCCTTGATGATCTGCATGCATATCGGACACAAGAAGTCCTTGTCCAGCTCCAACGCCGCCGCTTCCGCCGTCGTCTCCGGCGGAGGGAGTGGAGCGGCGACGGCGTCGGAGGACATCGGTTCCGACTTGACGGAGGGCACCAGCACCCCCATTGAGCTGTCTCCCATCTCTCTCGTTTCTCTCTCTATAAACCACACTCTCTCTCTAAAAAAAAATATCTGTGTGCGTTGTGTGGTGGTTGAGCTTTGTGTTGATGGGAGTTTTTCCGTACGAGTGAAGTCAAGGAAGAAGATATAGAGACGCCTGTGTTTTTAGGCAGAGGAGGGAGAGAGAGAGAGAGAGAGGTGGCTGCTGAGGAGAGAGAAGACAAACTTGTGAGGGTGGAAACGGGCCACGTTAGGCGGGGGTTTCCGTTTGATTCGGTTTTTCTTTTTTTTCCCCTTTTTTTTTTTTTTTAAATTATACTCTGTAAAATTTAACTTTAATACTTATCATTTTTTAACCATCATAAAATTATATTTACCTGTAATTATTTAAATAAAATGAAATTTTCAACGTTTAAAAGTTATAGGAAAAATTATTGGAAACTCTTATTTTGGAGAGTTATAGTCTATCAAGTCTTATTTTAAAATTAATAGACATCCAAGTCCTATTTTTTTTGATAATGTGATCCAAAGGATCCTATTATATAATTATGGAATGATTTTTTTGACTAATATATCCTTTTTTTTGTGTTTGAAACGTGTAGATCATAAATAACGTGGACACCCTAACATACACTACTAAACCCAAAAAAGGCTATAGTAAGTTTTTCCCAAACGTTACATACACCCACATCATAAAAAGCTATAGTAAGCTTTTCTCAAACCTTTTTTGGTGATATTATGTTTGAATGCTGTGGGTGTATGTAACGTTTGAGAAAAATACATTTATGATGTGGGTGTATGTAACGTTTGGGAAAAGCTTACTATAGTTTTTTTATGATGTGGGTGTATGTAACGTTTGGGAAAACATTTATGATGTGGGTGAATGTAACGTTTGGGAAAAGCTTACTATAGCTTTTTTATGATGTGAGTGTATATAACGTTTGGGAAAAGCTTACTATAGCTTTTTTTGGATTTAGTAGTGTATGTAGGGGTGTCTACGTTATTTATGACCCACACGTTTCAACCATACAAAAAAAGTGTATGTAACGTTTGGGAAAAGCACATTTATAATATGGGTGTATGTAACGTTTGAGAAAAGCTTACTATAGTTTTTTTATGATATGGGTGTATGTAACGTTTGGGAAAACGTAATGAACCTTTCATCCGATGGCCAGTTAAGTTGGGAGAAGCACAAAAAGACTATGACGAAGGATCCCGGTGCACCTTCTATAATGAAAAGGAACAAAGCATAGAGAATTGCACGCCGTCGAGACAGCATTTGGAGGAGTTAGTGGCATTGACCCATAAATCCTAAAAGGTGGGATTATAATCTAATCAGTTCCATATTTAATTTTGTACACCCAAAGGTCCCATTATTTAGGGGTAGACAGTTTTACCCATGAACTTACTGTTTTGGGTTTGATGATATTATGTTTGAATGATGTGGGTGTATATAACGTTTAGGAGAAGGTTACTATAGCTTTTTTATGATGTGGGTGTATGTAACGTTTAGGAAAAGCTTACTAAAACTCACATTTATGATGTGGGTGTATGTAACGTTTGGAAAAAGCTTACTATAGTTTTTTTATGATGTTAATGTATGTAACGTTTGGGAAAAATACATTTATGATGTAGGTGTATGTAATGTTTGGGAAAACATTTATGATGTGGGTGAATGTAACGTTTGTGAAAAACTTACTATAGTTTTTTTATGATATAGGTGTATGTAATGTTTGGGAAAAACTTACTATAGCTTTTTTTGGGTTTAATAGTATATGTAGGGGTGTCCACGTTATTTATGACCCACACGTTTCAACTACAAAAAAAGGGTACATTAGTCAGAAAAACCATTCTATAATTATATAATGGGATCTTTCGGATCACATTACCAAAAAATAGGACTTGGACGTCTATTAATTTTAAAATGTGACTTGGTAGACTACAACTCTCTAAAATGGGAGTTTTTAATAATTTTTCCTAAAAAATATGATATAATTGAACCAAACTTTAAGAAGTGTCGGTATAATTTACTTTTTTTTATTTTTTCCTCATTAAAAAAAAAAAAAATGTTGATTTCATTGACGTAATCCTCGTGTGAATTTAACGCATGTGCAACTCAGTTAAGTGCGGTTTACAAGTTCAAAATGATATTTTTATTTTTTTTTAAGAAGTAAGAAAATTAATTTATTTGGTAATTATTAAAAAAATATTTTTTATTGAAAAATTTTAGCAGGAATAATATGTTAATGAAAAATGGGATATTTTATAAGAAAAATAACAAATCAAGTGTAGAGTTGAAAAAAAAAAGTTTCAAATTAATTGTAAAGTTGGTAATAATATGTTAGTGGAAAATGGGATATTTTATAGGTAAAATAGCAAATCAGCACAGGGTTGAAAAAAAAAAAATAATTATTATAAAATTTATAAATTTTAATTATTAAAGTCATAAAATTTTTCATGTATATGCTGTTATTTTTTAAAAGAACACTTAATTTGTAATTTTTTCTATTTTATAAAACTATGCTAATCTTGTTACATTTAAAAAAAAATTAAAGTTTGACTTTTATAAGAAAATAAAATTATGAGATTTTAATTTTTTCAATTTAAATTTTAATATTTTTAAATTAATAGCAATTTAATTTATTCATCGATTACGTTTAAACACACAAATGGAGATATTTTTGAAAAATATTAGATGTTCCTCGAGCGCCACGTATTTATACTCTTCATTAATCGTCATACATTATATCTCATCATATTTCTTAATTACTCAACAAAAATCATGAATTTTTCCTTCTCCACCAACACTCCTAAAGCACCACGTGACCGTACTCCAAAAATACCTAATAATTACTCGATATTTTTTTGCAACAACAATGATTCATCCCCCCTTTTCCCCCCACCCCCTTTGACCCCCTCTCTCTCTCATTGGTTACATTTTCTTTTTCTTTTTCTTTTTTTTCCTGCTCCTCCAATCACCACCCGCCATGTGGCAAAGGGGGGTGAGGAGGTGACCCCCAAAAGGGGGTCCCAAGCATTATTCTTTTTGCAAACACATACAACAACTATTAATTTTATGAGAATCTCAACTTTACCCTAACCACATTAATCACAACCATTTCTATCTACCATCGTAACCATCCATCTCAACCTAGTAATCTACACTTAATTAGTCTTTTCCCCTCCCATTACTCCCCTTCATTTTCCATGTATTGCACTTCCTCCACAACCACCTACTAACCTCGTTGTCACCTCTCTCTCATTCCCTCGTAGTACCATTTCCTTCATCCTCTTTCTTTCTACCTCCTCATTCCCCTTCTCTTTCATAGATAAAAAATGATGGAAATCAACAACGACAGTGACGAAAATCTGTAGATCGACAATGGCAATTAATAATGTAAATTCAATAACCTAGGCTCTCCCTCTCTATCTCACTTTCCATCTCATCGCATATCAAACTACAAGGGTTTAGAAGAGGTTTACATCTTGGGGTCTGCATGAAGGACCATTTGTAAAAGAGAACCTAGAAAATAAAATTGATAATTAATGAGTTTCAAGTTTTGCTTGTCTCCTAATAAAAAAATTTGCAACTAAAAGTTGTAGGTTTTTATTCTTTGATAATAAACCTTTTGCTTATTCCTCCAAATCATGAGAATTCATATGGCATAATAGAAGTTTGGAAGGTATGGTAGGAGAGTAACTGATGCGCTATTTGGTTTATTAGAATGAGAGAGAATGGATGGGTATTTGTAATTTATATAATAAATGGAGTTATTAATAATATCATAATACTAGTTGGTACACTAATGTGTAGTGCATATAGTACCACCATTCTTGCAATTACTAAAAATGAATGACTATTAACTATATATTTATTGAATAATATTATATGTATCAATTAATGTACTAATTAATATACTAATAGATGATGTGACATAATTTTAAAGATTTTAGATATTTGTAATTTGTATAATAGGTGTGGTCCATAATAATAACATAACACTAGTTGGTACACTAGTGTGTATATTAATTGGTGCATATAACACTACCGATATTTATTTACAAATTTACAAAATTGTTAGAGATTCGTAATAAATTTAGGGTGGTTATTATCTATTACGGATTTGTAGAAGGATTCATATTTTTAAGCAATTACAAAAAGAATTAGAACAAATTGGACAAATTAGTTTAGAATTTGTTTAGAGTCACTGTGTTTGGTTTCAATTTTTTAGAAATTGAGTTTTTTATTTTTCGTATTTTTTGTTTTTCGTGAATATTTTTAAAATTTTAAGCAATTTTTTTACTTTTTTATATGCATCATTCTTAGATGTATCTAAAAAGTAAAATATTTATAAAAAAAAATATTTTAAAAAATCAATAAATACACTAGAATACGAAAAATATATTGAATTCTCGTTTTTTTTTAATATATATTTTTGGTATTTAGTGAATTTTCTAGAAAAAAATTTACAAATATTATACTTTTTAGTGTATTTATGTTAGGTATATCTAAAATTTTTAAAATTACTTGGAATATTAAAAAAAGTCAATGAAAACAAAAAATTTGAAAAAATTAAAAAAATTAATTTTTTGAAAAGTAAATCTTAAAAATCCAAACCAAACAAACTTGCATCACGTGAGAAGTGATGAACAACAATACTGCTTTTTGGATTTTTTTTTCTCAAGAGGCTACAATAGCATGGATTTCCGTTTGCCAAACAACGCTAATATACAAGAATGTGAGAGATTAAAATAAGTAGGTAAAAATATAATTTAACCTTAAAAAAGCTAGGTCCATAAAATTAGAGCATACAAAGTGCAAAAAAAAGAAAAAATGCACCATGACTGAAATTTTCACAGTATATTTAAGCTACAAATTGCAGTTTCTATGCACCAAACATTTATGATTCACTTTTGATTATGAAAAATGGTAACCAAACATATTTTTAATATAAAAATCATAGAGAATAATGTATAATTATGATTCATAATAAAGGATTTTTTTATTATTAAATAAATAATTTTTATTATTAATAAAACATATAATAATTCATATTATTATTGTATATAAATTCTGTTTGTTTTGTATTATTCATAACTTTAGTGCATGCAGGGCAAAGAACCATAGCCATGGCAGTACTCTCAACAACACAAACACTGCAAAGCAGAAATAGAAAGTGTAGCATTCCTTGGTAACCAAGTCAAGAAATATATTTTTACCATAAATAAATAAATAAATAAAATTAATAATCAAAATCTAATCCAATCTCCACAGACACAGGTTTTCTATCCTTCTCAATTTACACAGTGTTTCCATATTTCACTCTCTCTCTCACTCTCTCTCTCCAATTCACATTTTGGTTTGTTTGCAGAGTTTTCCTTCTATAACTGCCCACCACTCTCCTTTGCTAATCAAAACAAGAAGAAAAAAAAAACTGAACAAATCATATATACTTCAACCACATACTCCTTGCATTCCTATCAAAACTCTCTCTCTCTCTCTCTCTGGTATAACCCCATTCTTCATCTTCTTGTTCCTTCTCTGTTTCCGCCATTGTTGTTCTCCTTCTCTCTTTACATATAGATATGGGCTTTCTTTTTCTTTTGATAGAAGGATATGGGTTTTCTTTGACAGTTTTTTTTTCCCCCTGATTCTTTCATCGATGAAATAAACTTTTTTTTATAAAAAATAACATAAAAATTATTTGGGTTTTCTTTGATTGTATCTAACATTGTATTTTCATTTGATTTCAGAGCATTGCCGCATGATCTGGGCCATTTCAGGCGTTTACAGAGGTGGCATATTGAAAAAGAGCTTATTATTTGAAAATAGAGATAACGTTTGTGATTCCCCAACTTTTGAAATCCTCTTCAGAGAGAGATTCAAGGCACAATGGCTGGTTGGTTGTTTGGTTGATTGGCTCACTCATTGGCTGGCTTTTGTTTTCGTTACCAAAAATTTAGGGGAAAAAATATCTCCTAAAATTTGTGTGTCCCATTGCTCTGTTTTTGTAACGGCTCTGTAAAATCCTTGATTGCCACTCCCGATCTTCTAGGTTTTGAGACGTTTCAAAACTCTCTCAAAATTCAAATATATTTTCATTCTTGTTGCTATTTCCAAAGTGGGTTTTCAAGGTCTTTCTTTGAATCACTGCTTCACACTCAATCCAATTCTTGCAAGACAAACACAATGCAGACCCAAAACCAAAACCAAAACCAAAACCAAAACCCAACTCGAAATCGTAATCCTAACCGAAACCCACCTGAGGATTTTACTCTGAAGGAGACATCACCGAACCTCGGTGGCAGCGGTGGCGGGAGGGTCTCCGGCATTGACAGAGTCTCCACTACTTTCGACCTTGTTGAGCAAATGGACTACCTCTATGTCAGAGTAGTCAAGGCCAAAGAATTGCCTCCAAAAAATGCTAATGCTAATGCCAACGGTTCTTCTTGTGATCCTTTTGTTGAAGTGAAGCTTGGAAACTACAAGGGTGTGACAAAGCATTTCGAAAACAAACCCAACCCAGAATGGAACCAAGTGTTCGCATTCTTGAAAGATCGAATTCACTCCACTTGCGTTGATATCATTGTGAAGGATAAAGATATGGGTAATAGGGATGATTACATTGGCAAGATTGTGTTCGAAATCTATGATGTTCCGAAGAGGGTTCCACCAGATAGCCCTTTGGCGCCGCAATGGTACAAATTGGAGAACAAAAATGGGCAAAAGATTAGAGGAGAGTTGATGGTGGCTGTGTGGATGGGTACTCAAGCGGATGAGGCCTTCCCAGATGCTTGGCATTTGGATGCTGCTGGGGTTAGTGGCGATGGCGTGGCCAATATTCGATCAAAGGTATATCTATCTCCCAAGCTTTGGTATCTTAGAGTGAATGTGATTGAGGCTCAAGATTTGCAGCCTAGTGACACGAATAGGCCCTTGGAAGTGTTTGTTAAGGTTGTTTTTGGGAATGTTGTTATGAAAAGTAAAATTTCACAAAACAAGAATGTGAATCCGATGTGGAATGAGGACTTGATGTTTGTTGCTGCCGAGCCCTTTGAGGAAGAGTTGGTTATGAGTGTGGAGGATAGAGTGGCACCCAATAAGGATGAAGTTTTGGGAAATGTAGGGTTCTTTTACAGAATGTGGAGAAGAGGACTGAATGTGAATGTGTGAATAGTAAATGGTACAATATTGAGAAGCAGGAGGGGAAGGTTGTGGGTCGGATTCATACCAGGATCAGCTTGGATGGTGGGTACCATGTCCTTGATGAATTGACTCAATATAGCAGCGATCTGAGGGCTACAACGAAGCAATTGTGTAAGCCGGGTATTGGGGTGTTCGAATTGGGGATTTTGAGTGCTCAAGGTTTGTCAGCAATGAAGAAAAAGGATGGTCGAGAAACTGCAGACGCCTATTGCGTGGCTAAATATGGGCAGAAATGGATTCGCACAAGGACAATCATAGACAGTTTCAATCCAAAATGGAACGAGCAATACACATGGGAAGTTTTTGATCATTGCACTGCCATTACAATTGTTGTATTTGATAATTGTCATTTGCAAGATAAGGATGGAGCGAAGGATGCAAGAATTGGGAAAGTGAGGATTCGGTTATCAATGCTTGAAAGTGATCGCGTTTACACACATTTGTATCCGCTCATAGTCTTACATTCCAATGGGGTGAAGAAGATGGGAGAGATTCAATTAGCTGTGAGGTTTACTTACTCATCTTTGTACAATATGCTCCAATTGTATGCACAGCCCCTTTTGCCAAAAATGCACTATCTTCACCCACTGTCGGTTTTTCAGCAAGATAGCTTAAGACACCAGGCAACTCAAATCATCGCAATGAGGATGAGCCGGGCTGAGCCTCCATTGAGAAAAGAGGTTGTTGAGTACATGCTCGACGTAGGCTCACACATGTGGAGTATGCGAAAAAGCAAAGCCAATATTTGTAGGATTATCGATGTTTTGTCTGGCCTTGCTACAGTTAATAGATGGTTTGATGAGATACGCTTGTGGAAAAACCCTTTCAAGACGGTGTTCATCCACATATGGTGCTTGATAATAATCATCTACCCAAAAATGATTTTCACTACAATTTTACTATCCCTTTTTTTGGCGGGGCTTTTGAACTATAGGAAGAGGCCGAGACACCCTCCTCACATGGACGCGAGGCTCTCTCTCGCTGATACAGCGACTGTTGATGAATTAGATGAAGAGTTTGATTCATTTCCGTCTTCTAGGCAAGCTGATGTTTTGAAGACGAGGTACGACAGGTTGAGATGTATTGCAGCAAGGATGCAGACAGTGGTTGGGGATTTGGCAACTCAAGGGGAGAGGTTTCATTCTTTGCTGAGCTGGCGTGATCCGAGAGCCACAGCTCTGCTTATGATATCCTGTTTGGTTGCAGCTGTGGTGCTTTGGTTCACTCCCATCCAAGGGCTATGTGTTCTTTTGGTATTATATGTTTTGAGGCATCCAAGGTTTCGTGATAAACTCCATTCATCGCCTTTTAACTTCTTCAGAAGGTTGCCTACAAAAGCAGATAGCTTGTTGTGAGGTTCTGAGATGTTTTGGTAAAGTAGATGGCCCTGCATGGATCATTTTTGTTTTATTTCAGTTTGACATTTGTGTTTTGAACTAATCTTATATGTTATGATGAACCTGTTCTTGTAGTCCCTTTCTTTTTCTTTTTCTTTTTTTCTTTTTTTTTTGTGTCAGTTTTCTTTTTGCCATGATCCTAATGCTAAAATGCTCTTCACATTACTGAAATCCATGGCAATAGTGGCTTTTTTGAGGTGAAGTTTTAGACTTTTGACTGCAAACTTAAGACTTCTACTAATGCTCTATCTGTTTCAGTGGAAAAAAATTTCGTATGTATAATTGTGACATAAAAACTAATGTGATAATAGTAAAAAGCCAGTCATGATCAAGATATTAATGATCTTTTCCTTGAAAAGTTCTTGCCTTTGCAACCTTTTTTGATAACCAAAGGAATGGATGTCCAGGAATGTTGGACCTCAAACTATTGCAAGTAATGCTAACGACAACAATTCAGTATGCAATAATAAATACATACAATCCTTGATAGAGTAGAATGATAAAAAATAACTCCTATCGTGTATCTCATTTGATTAAAAGACAAAACTTAGTTTAATTTGAAAAATAAGAGCTCAAATCATTTAAATTTGATAAATAACACGTTATAATTCTTATGAATTTTGTGTTCCATTATGTTCCATCATTCCTTCAATCCTTAACATTGACATGACAATAGAAAGGGGGAAACATTTTATGCATATGAAATAAATGTTATTCCAGTTTATTCTTTCAATTGTTTTCAAATATTAAAGAATATTCATATCACAATGGGAAAGAAAAATTTCAATTGTTTTCAACTTCATGCTCCATTGCATACCATCATTTCTTTAATCATTGATAATGATATATGATAACTGATAGAAATATTGTGTGTAGAGAGAGAATATTGTATTTACAATGAATAAATGTCATGCCATTTCATTCATCTTCAATCATTAAAAGAAAATATATTTCCAATTCTATTATATGAATTAATGTGATTTTATTGTATGAATTAGGTCTCATAAAATATTTTTAAACCCATTAAATTTTATACGTGAATTATTGTTGCACAAAACATTAATTAGAGATTAGGAAGTTACTTTCTCATTTATTTCAAAACTTTAAAATTAATTTTTATTCAACATATCCGTTTTTCATAAACTTTATATTATTTATTCTCTTCTACAAAATTTATTAAAAAAACTATATTCAATAATAAATTTTGTATTAAAAAATTTCATACAAAATTTTTGATTTTTTTTTTAAATTTTTTTCATAGTTTGATATATAACATAGATCTAATTTGACAAATACTGACAAATAAATTTAAAAATATATATATATGAAATGTTATAATATTTTAAAAGTTAGAATTATAAAACAATTAATTTAACAACTCAACAATATCACTAACATGAGCGGTGTTTGTCAAATTTTATTAGAATTTCACAAATTTAAAAATCAAATTAAGATCTTATAATATTTGGTGTAATTTATCTGAGTTATTTATAGAAATTTATATTAGACTATTTGGTACAATTTTGTTTATAGTTTATTAAGTAAGAATAATTTAAATAAATTTAAAAAATTAAAAAATTGGCTAAAAGATACTTTTAACTTCTACGGGATGTTTGGTGAAAATTATTTTAAAACTAGGGTAAATTATACTGACACTTTTTTGACGTTTTGAAAATTACATTTTTACCCATGTGATTAATAGTCTCATTTCACAAACCCCTACTTATATAGAAGGCAACAACTCTTACAAAAAAAAAAACAGAGAAAATTACATTTAAAAAAAACAAGAGAAGTAAAGCAAAGTAAGAAAAGAGAGAGTACATGAGTTCAACGCCTTCATTCTGTTTAAATAATTACAATGATAGAGGGGTTAGTATAATTTCTCAAAAGTCAGAGGTGATATATATTAAATCCAAACCTCAGAAGTATAAGTGTAATTTACCCTTTAAACTAAAAATTGATAATCAGAAAGTAGAAACTAAAAGTACCTCTGCCTTAACTTTTGAAAAATAAACTTTTTCAGCTTATTTAAATTATTTCTACCTAATAAACTATAAGTAAAAACTATATCAGTTTGATAGAAACTCTCAAATTAAAATAAATTATAAATTACTTGTATAATTCCTACCAAACACCCCTGAGTCCGGATCATTGATGTCACGACCCGCTTCCCGTACCTAAGAGTTAAGTATCGTGATGGCCAGTAACTAAAGTTACCTCCGACCAATTCTTGAACAAATTAATAAACGCGAACGGAAATAATATTTGAATGAGAGTACCAAAATAATCGTCGGGAGTTTCTATTTTTATTACAAAATTTATTGACCAAAAAGGCTGATATTTACATAGAAAAATATCATAAAAGTGCTATGTGTGTCTATTCCGCAGCCCTGCGTCTAAGATTTTCCAAAAGCTATTTCTGAATTGTATTGTTTCCTGAAAATTGGTAAACAGCTATAAGCACATGGCAGAGTGAGAAATATTATACTAAGAACATAAGAGTATTAAATTCACCATAGATAATTATTGGCTAAATAGAACTTGATATTAAAATACAGAATATATAATACGGAAATCATTTAACATATAATAGAAAATAATCATAACCACAGTACAGAACGGAACAGAACAGATGTATGGACTCAAGAGGTGGCTTGTACGAACTCTAGAGGTAGCTCCTACAATAGTGCAGCATTTAGCTCCGTACAACACTTTACTCCACACCAGAAATTCAGAGGGTCAGTGGATTCATGACAGACAAAAGGTCACAAAATGACTAATCAGAGGGCCAATGATTATTTAAGTCCCCAAGGCATGTAACCTCTGTGGTGATACTTATAAAATAATTACTCAAAACACATTTTGATAAACAGTTATATCAATGGATTTTCCTTATTATATAAAATAATGTTCATAAAATAAATAGCATAATTAAAACACAATTATATAAAATAAATTATGGTAACTCAAAATATATTATGGTAACTCAAGGTATAATATAACTCACCTTAAAATTAATATCTCACTATTTCTTTCTACTAACAAAGACCCTTTCGTCTTCCTGTATTTTCTTCCCCTTTTCTTAGTTTTTTTTTTTTTTTTTTCCTTAACTTGAACATCTTCTCCCTATTTATAGAGAGTTAATTCGTGAGCCTCAAGCCACCACTCATACACGTGGCTCATCCATATGCTTCTCCATCTATGCTGCCTAATCATCATCCTAAGCTACATGTTGCTTTGGTTTGTTCTCTCTTTTTTTTTCTTTTTTTTTTTTTTCTCTATAAAATGACCCTAATGTAAATAAATTACACTATTTTATTTTACTCTTACAAAATATGTAATTAAACATTTAAGATTTTTCTGATTTATAATTAAATAATACTAATATAAAATTTAAGGCACAATTTAAATTTTCGGGTTGTTACAATCTTTCCTCCTTTTAAAAATTTCGTCCTCGAAATTTGTCATATGTGTAAGCTATCCGCTGCGCACTCTGATAAATATGTATTTGATGATTAATCAGATATAAAATATTACCTCAAAAAAAAAAATACCAAAAACAACACACTATTTATTTGTCAAAAATTATTTTGGGCCAAAATGAGAAACAATTGGTGACTTTAAAAACTTTTCATTAGTTTTGTTTCTGAAAATAAAAAAAAATAAAATAAGAACACAATTAAACAAGCGACTGAAAATGAAATGACAGAATCATATGCAAGAGTTGAAGGAATTTGAGATGAACTTCCATTCCTTTTATCTGTGAATCTTCATTGATAGGAAATACTTTCAAAATTAGTATCTTTAGAATTTGAACCAACTTGTAAAAAGTCGAAATTAAAATTCTTTTTTTTTGAATATTGAATTGAAAATTATATGTATTTAATTATATTATAATTTTGGTAGGTGCTTAAGCCCGACACCTTCTATTTCCTTTCCTTCTTTTGCTATAACAAATAAAAATTATATCTAATATCCTTCACAAATTATACAAAAAAAAAAATTAATTAATTAATTAATATATATATAATCATATAAAATTATAATATAATTAAATCGACTAACAAAATATAATATTTAGGTACTAATTACCCGCTATCCTACTTCTTAAATGTGCGTGTGTCCTATGCTTCAATGATGATTTTATTTATTTATTTATTTATTTTTATAAACCATTGCTCTGATACCACTTGTCACGACCCGCTCCCCATACCCAAGTGTTAAGCATCGTGATGGCCTGTAACTAAAGTTATCTCCAGCCAATTCTTGAACAAATTAATAAACACGAGCGGAAATAATATTTAAATGAGGGTACCAAAATAATTATCGGAGACTCTATTTTTATTACAAAATTTATTGATAAAAAATGCCGATATTTACATAGAAAAATATCATAAAAGTACTGTATGTGTCTATTCCGCAGCCCCGCGTCTAAGATTTTCCAAAAGCTATTTCTGAATTGTATTATTTCCTGAAAATTGGTAAACAGCTATAAGCACATGGCAGAGTGAGAAATATTATACTAAGAGCATAAGGGCATAAAATTCACCATAGATTATTATTGGTTAAACAGAGTTTGATATTAAAATACAGAATATATAATAAGGAAATCATTTAACATATAATAAAAAATAATCATAACCACGGTACAGAACGGAACGGAACAGATGTATGGACTCAAGAGGTAGCTCGTATGAACTCTAGAGGTGGCTCCCACAATAGTGTAGCACTTAACTCCGTACAGCACTTTACTCCACACCAGAAATTCAGAGGGTCAGTGAATCCATGACAGACAAGGGTCACAAAATGACTAATAATAGTTATTTAAGTCTCCCGAGGCATGTGACTTCTGTGGTGATACTTATAAAATAATTACTCAAAACACATTTTAATAAACAGTTATATCCATGGGTTTTCCTTATTATATGAAATAATGTTCATAAAATAAATAACATAATTAAAACACAATAATATAAAATAAATTATAGTAACTCAAAATATATTATGGTGACTCAAGGTATAATATAATTCACTTTAAAATTAATATCTCACTCTTACTTTTCACTACCAAAGACCCTTTCGTCTTGTATTTTATTCCCCTTTTCTTTGTTTCTTTTTTTTTTTTTTTTTTTTTTTTTTTTTTCCCTTTAACTTGAACATCTCCTCCCTATTTATAGGGAGTTAATTCATGAGCCTCAAGCCACCAAGCCATATGTTTCTCCATCAATTCGTGCTTATCTAACAAATGTGACTCACCACACATATGCTGCCTAATCATCCTCCTAAGCTACATGTTGCCTTGGTTTGTTCTTTTTTATTTTAATTTTATTTTCTTTTCTATAAAATGACCCGAATGTAATTAAATTACACTTTATTTTATTTTATTCTTACAAAATATTTAATTAAACATTTAAGATTTTTCTTATTTATAATTAAATAATAATAATATAAAATTTAAGGGACAACTTAAATTTTTGGGTTGTTACACTCGACTACCCATTCTTGCGGCAACCCAAAACGATGTCTCCTTTTGGGGCACAATTTCAATTTAAAAAGGATAAATTAAAAATACACTTCTTGAAATTTGCTTAAAATACAGATTGCCCTCTTTAGTTTGAAAAATTATAAATACCTCGTTGTTAATATTTTTTATTTAACAGAATTAAGTAAAAAAATGAAATTCATAATTATTCTCTTATATAATAATAAAATTACCAAAATTATTAATCGAAACATATTTCTAACATCATTAAAAATTATTAATTAATTTGATGATTTATTAATAAAAAGAGCAATTTGTTATGAAATTAAAAATCTCCAGAGATGAAATAAAAAAGACAGAACAAGATCTGGACTCAACACGCTTACGTTTGGATTATCAACTTCTAATAATAACAGTTGCTTTTGCCCTAGCAAAAGAATTTTCTTTCGTCGCAATAGCACATAGTATATCCTCCACACTAAAACACACCGAACTCTATAACTATGTTGCCCCGAAGAACTCCAAAAGCAGGCAAATGATCAACTAGAGGCCCAAAACCAGAGCAACTCAAAAACAACACTCACATGTCAAAACACTAACCCTAGCTTCCAAAATGGTTCGCAAATCGATCATCAAGCCAACCCTTTCCTCCTCTTAGCTTTCTACGCTTTTTTCAACACGAAACTCAATTCTGCCGACACTCTGTTTGTTTCCTGAAAAAATGCCGTTGTTTTTCCGGGGAATTCTTTCCCCGTGAAGGTCTACATGCATAATCTTCCCAGAAAATTCACTTACGGGGTTATAGAAAGCTTCGCAATGGCTCGAGGGGGTCTGAAAGGTCCGGTAGATGATGTCTCGGTGTTGAAGTACCCGGGACATCAGCACCCGGCCGAGTGGTACTTGTTCGCTGATTTGAACCGGCCGGACCGGACCGGTTCACCGGTGACTAGGGTTTTGGACCCGGCCGAGGCGGACTTTTTCTACGTGCCGTACTTTTCGTCGTTGAGCTTAGCAGTGAACCCAATTCGAGCGGCGAATATGGCCGGAGATGGACTGGGGTATGTGGATGAGGAGATGCAGGAGGGTTTGATTGGGTGGTTGGAGGAGCAGGGGTATTGGAAGAGGAACGATGGGTGGGACCATGTGATTATATGTCAAGACCCCAATGCATTGTACAAGGTTGTGGATAGAGTTAAGAATGGGGTGTTGCTTGTTTCGGATTTTGGGCGGTTGGGGCACGATCAGGGGTCGTTGGTGAAGGATGTGATATTGCCATATTCGCATTGGATTAAAACCTTTGATGGGGATGTTGGTGTTGAGTCTAGGAAGTCATTGTTGTTCTTTATGGGGAACCAGTACCGGAAAGAGGTAAATTTCTATGCTTTTGGTTGTGTTAAATATGCTTGGTTCTACTACAAGATTGTAAAATTAAGCTTGCTGATTGACACACAGATATATGTATATGTAGTGAAAGAGATATTGAGAGAGTTAATACACACTGTATTTCAATATTTTAGAAACCAAATGGAAGCTCCATTATATAGGAGACGATCCAAGACAGCATAATGATACATATAAAATAGAAAAATGAAAAGAAGGCCATGCGGAGGCCATGCGGCCGAAAGCAAGCCGAAAGAAGAAAAGAAAAAGAAAAGCAAAAGCAAAGGCAGCTGTATACATTATTAAAGCAAAGGCAGCTGTATACATTATTAAAGCAAAGGCAGCTGTATACATAACATATTATATTGTGCTAGTAGTATTATAATATAGCTTGCTTTCCAACCTAGCTTGCTTTCCAACACTCCCCCTCAAGCTACGTTGTAGATGTTAATCATTCCCAATTTTTCTGTCAGATCTTCGAAGTTTACTCGAGCAAGAGCTTTTGTGAGAATGTCAGCCTTTTGACAGTTTGTTGGAGTGTAGTTGACTTGAAAAACTCCTTCTTCAATCTTTTCCTTGATAAAGTGTCGATCTATCTCCACGTGTTTAGTTCGATCATGATGAACCGGATTCTTAGCTATACTGATGGCGGCTTGGTTGTCGCAGTATAAAACCATGGGATGCTCAGATGGAACCCGTAATTCTTCTAACAGTCTGTTCAACCAGATTCCCTCACAGATACCTAGTGCCATAGCACGAAATTCTGCCTCAGCACTACTACGGGCTACCACTGACTGTTTCTTGCTTCGCCATGTAACCGCGTTCCCCCAAACAAACGAACAATAGCCAGAAGTTGATCTTCGATCAGTCACTGAACCTGCCCAATCTGCATCTGAAAAAATCTCAATTTTTCTATTTGTTGTTCTTTGGAAGAAGAGACCCTTTCCCGGTGTCATTTTTAGGTACCTCAATATTCTGGTCACAGCAGTCATGTGTTTTTCGGTTGGATTATTCATGAATTGACTGACCACACTAACAGAGAAGCCGATGTCTGGCCTTGTATGAGAAAGATAAATGAGTTTTCCCACAAGACGTTGATATCTCCCTTTATCACTTGGTGCACTACCGTCACTGTCTTCCAGTTTGATAGTTGTGTCCATAGGTGTTTCTGCTGGCTTGCATCCTAGCATCCCTGTTTCATTCAGTAAGTCTAGAACGTATTTACGTTGTGAGACTGCTATACCTTTCTTTGACCTAGCAATCTCCATTCCAAGAAAGTACTTAAGGTTTCCAAGATCTTTAATCTCAAATTCCTTTGTTAGGAATTTTTTAAGTAAGCCAATTTCCTCTTCATGATCACCTGTTAAAATTATGTCATCCACATAAACAATGATAATTGCCAATTTCCCTCCTAGGGAGTGCTTCACAAATAATGTATGATCGGATTGACATTGAACAAAACCGTACCCTTTCACTGCCTTAGTGAACCGTTCAAACCAGGCCCTGGGAGATTGTTTGAGACCATACAAGGATTTTTGGAGTCTGCAAACTTTGTTGAAATTTGATGTCGTCTCAAGTCCAGCAGGAATGTCCATGTAAACTTCTTCCTCTAAGTCACCATTGAGGAAGGCATTTTTCACATCAAGTTGGTGAAGTGACCAATCGAGATTAGCTGCCAAGGATAAAAGTACACGAACAGTGTTGAGCTTGGCAACTGGAGCAAAGGTTTCTTGATAGTCAATGCCATAGGATTGGGAGAATCCTTTGGCGACCAACCGAGCTTTATAACGTTCTACATTACCATCTGCCTTGTGCTTTACTGTGAAAATCCACTTACACCCAACTGGTTTCTTACCTCTTGGAAGATCAGTAATTACCCAAGTACCATTCTTTTCCAGAGCCCGAACTTCCTCATTGACCGCCGCCTTCCACTTCGGATACTTGAAAGCTTCATGAATATTCCGAGGAATGGGTATCTCCGTGATGCTAGAAGTGAAGGCACGAAACGAAGGTGATAGTTTATCATAAGAAATATAGTTCCCAATGGGATGCTGAGTACATGATCTAACGCCTTTTCTCCAAGCTATGGGCATATTAAGAATACTATTTTCTAACTCAGAATATCAGTACTATCTGTGGGAGGAACATTGTACCTGGAATGTTGCTTGGATTAGAACCCGGTTCAGCCTCATGGGATTG